>LPNX010675795.1:396727-410885 GCA_001517045.1 Pseudotsuga menziesii
GCACGTGAATGGATTGATGGATTGATTGGCAGTTGCAGGTCTTTCTTTGGATTTGTTGTTTAGCTATCACATTTTATTTGGGTCCCTGATTCTACTATCTTGATAGGTGAACTTCTGTCCCGTAGACCGCTAGTGTCCTGTGTGTTACGGTCGTTGTTGCAAGTGAATGGATTAATGGATTGGTTTCTAGTTGTAGGTCGTTCTTGATAGTTTTTGTTTATTGTGTTTTCCTGATAGATGGTTTGCGTGTATTCTCTACTCTTCCAGCTGTTTTCCTAAACCACCGGTCTGGGCAATTTTTGTATAGGATTTTACTGTCCTTGCACGTGGTTCATTTATCTTGATTCGGGAAACTCATTGTCAGCAATTTTGTGGATTTTCGCTTCACCATTTATTTTGGGTTGAGCAGATGCTATTCTGGACGAGTTTTCTGTCTTTACGCTCACAATTTAGTCGAGCTTTTGTTTTATTGGTGCTTCATAGAATTGAATACATTGTTCCCATGTCCCTTTATCCACTTCCATTAATGTTTCACCAATGCCTTGTTTCTCAATTAATGCAAGAAAGCTTGTCATATGATTTAGACATGGGTCAATATATTCATCTTTTCTCAACTTATGGCGATCTTCAAAAGCATGTTACAATACTGCATTTGCCACATTTGTTGTTGCACCACCTTTGCTTTGCGCATATAAACAGACCTTCAGGTAACCACATATTGATTTTGGTTCCCTTCATTTACACGTCACAGTTTGCAGTTCCTTTAAATTTGCAGGTATTCCTTTAGTCTGCCTAAATTTTTTGAAGATTCATTTAGTCTGATTATAAGATGGTCAAACAGCCCTGCTTTGTTTTCCTGTTATTGCTGCTTTGTATGATTATTAGTTATTAATGTATTTTCTTTTGCAGTTTGATGTTTCTTTAAATTTGCAAGTATTCCTTTAGTCTGCTTAAATTTTTTGAATATTCATTTAGTTTGATTATGAGATGATAAAAAACCCTTGCTTTGTTTTGTTGTTTTTGCTTCTTTGACTGAAAGAGAATGACATAATCCTTGCTTTGTTTCAGTTCAACCAAATAAATCAAGGGTGTTCCATGAGATGGTTAAACACCCTTGCTTTGTTTTGTTGTTATTCCTGCTTTGTCTGATTATTAGTTGTTTATGTATTGCCTCATATTTTTTTTCTCGGCAATACAAAATTTGATACATTTATACCTGAAAGGAACTCTAAAGCCACAAATAGCAAAAGCCTTTGTTTTATTGCATTTAAACACACCTGAAGGTAACCACATATTGATTTTGGTGCGCTTCATTTACGCTTTACAGTTTCCAGTTTCTCTAAATTTATAGGACACCAGCAGTCCTATAAACAGTTATATTACCGATGGAAGAGTAGAGAATACCACCGGTCCATAGTTATATTACACTATTTTGCAAACATAAACTGCAATAAACTGGACTAAATAGTAGACTGGAGTTTTACAAGCACGTTCAAAATAGTTGAATCCTTGCGCTATCATCGACGATTGTTTTTCGTATAAATTCCTTTCACAAAAAACGGTATTTAGTTTTCGGCATTTTGTCTTGTGGTTTGATTTAGGATTTTTATTGTGTGTTTCCACAACCCACAACCCACATTTTATGGAATTGCACATTGTAGAAAGGGAAATTAAAACTTCTATATTATGTAATCACACATTCCTCATTTTTGTAATCACGCATCCCACTATTTTGTAATCCCAGATCCCGCGCCCCGCAATTGCAGGATGTGGGCTGCGGGATGAGGGCGGTGAATGAAATATTTTTTAGTAATCCCATACCCCACATCCCGCATTTCCTGGATCCCGTGCACCACAATTGCGGGATGCGGGTTGCAGGATGAGGGTGGTGAATGAAACATTATTTAGTAGTCCCATACCCCGCATCCCGCATCCCGCATTTGTGGCTTGCGGGTTGCGGGATAGTGAATTATATATTAATATATATATTGTATGAAGAAGACTAATAGAATACAATTAAGAATTACAATATTTGTAGTGAAAAATTGAAATATGACACAAATTAATCTATTAATGTTTATTTCAAATTTATAACAACTGCCATAGAATCAATCTCGATAGTGCTTGTCTCATGCTCATAGGTAGAGATAAAAAAACATACATCTTGGTACACCCCAAATCTCAATATTCCCCCTTGGTGTAAGTTCAACCGGGAAAAAAAATGTGTCATATCTGCAACTTTTTTTGTCATTTGATCACATGAATATGTGACATTGCAATTTTTTTTTGTTCTTTCCCTGTTTCATTTCACAGGAAAAGAAAACTATCACACTATGGAGAGTATGCTAATTGAAGATTCTATATCACTCTTGCTGCATGGTGCTGTCAATATTTTCCCGCTGGTACAAGTCTCCTCGTTAAACCAAGTGAACTCACTGAACTCATCATCTATTCAGTTATGAATTTCTATGTCAGATGGGCTTCACAAGCATGAGATATTACTTCCAACTATATATAGTAGTCTTGTAGAAACTGTACAACTAAAATAAGGATCTATAATCAAACTTACCAAGTATACATCGAACATTGTACATAGTGTAACGTATGTTTAATTTCCATTTTTTCTTTGTAGACTTAATCATTTTCATACTGTTCGTGCATCCAAGGTTTTTATATCCTATTCAACTCTAACATACTTCTTCTCATAGGAATATCACATTGCTTGCATTTGAAGTTGTCCCAATGGATGCAAAAATTATTGGAGATCTTGCACCTTACCACTTACCTGTACCTTCTCCCTCACAGAGTTGTTCCTTTGTTCCAGTGAATCCTAGCTCAGTAGATGATAACCCTGATTTGGTTGCATCAACTATTCCATTCACATCACTAACTTGTTCTAGCAAAGTATGGAACATTCAAGGTCAAGTTATTGCCAAGACAAAGCTACATGAATATCGAAACCAATGAGGGTTTGGAAAAATATTTGGATTTGACATTGTTAATGCTTCACATGATGAAATACATATATATGCATTCAATGAATTGGCACTCTCTTTGTATGACCAAATACATATAGGAATAGTGTACATAGTATCAAATGGCACAGTGAAAGCATCCAATCCAATTTTCAACCATTTGAAAAGCCATAATGAGATTTTCCTAACTTCATCCTCAACCATCCAACCATTCTTAAATGAATACCCCTTAATACCTTTTTTTTGCTTTAACTTTAAAACTATTCATGAGATACAAACTATACCTATCAATTCCATGGTGGACCTTGTTGGCCTTGTAATTTCAGTTTCTCCAACATCCACAATACAAAAATGAGATGGTGTTGAGACTGTTAGGTGCACTATTGGACTCCATGACATGTCAGGAAATAGTATTGACATAACACTTTGGGGTGACCATTTCCAAATTGAAGGAGCCAAACTTGCCAGCCTCTGTGGTTTACCTACGCCTCCAGTTATAGCAATCAAAGGTGGTCGCATTACAAAATTCAATGGAAAAATTGTTGGAACTATTTCCAACACTACTGTTTTTATAAACCCAGATATTGAACAAACTTCAATTCTCCAAAACTGGTTTCATGAAAATGGATTTCGTTGAGCATCACCATCGCTGAGTTGAAAGTTCAATGCCTCTCACTCTGGTTCTCGTAAACTCACTACCATCAAGGACCTGCAAACTCTTCAATCATCTCAAAAATATGTTTGGTACTCTCTTGTAGTAACCATCACAAATGTTAACATGGATGCCTTTTATTTCCTTACATGCTCTCTTTTTGTTGACGGAATACAATGCATGAAAAAGATTGCTCAAAAAGTTGGAGACATCTGGCATTGTGCTAAATGTGATGGAGAGTTTCTTGAATGTGACTACCGATATAAACTAAAGGTTTACTTGGAAGATGTTACCGAATCCATTCATGGTGTGATAGCATTTGATGATGCTGCAAACCAACTCATGGGAATTTCTATAAAAGATATGTGTCTTCTCTCAATTGAAACAACATCACTTGATGAAATAGTGCAGAGGATCTGCAACTAAAAATTACTTCTTACTCTTTCAGTTAAAATAGAGACCTTCTGTAGAGTTGCACACCTAAAATTTGTAATTGTCATGGTTGAAAACACATAAACAATAATTTCAGATGGACACATAAATATATACGTTTTTCCAACTTGGTACTTCACCATTCTTCATTGTTTATAATGAATTCTTTCAATTCTCAATTTTAACTCGTTGTTTCATTGTTCAACATAGTACCGTATTTTTTTTACTCTCTTATAGTACCAATTTCTTGCAGTTTCATACTTCCACTGTACAGGCTATCGCCCACCATTTCTTATGCAAATTGGTGAAAAAACCTATATGGTAGTTTTTAAATAGAATACTATTTTGATATCTTGTTTTTTATAAAATGCACAACTTTGTTCTCTTGTTTCTAGGCACAACTTTTGATTACCCTGTACATAACAATAATTACAGTTACTTTTTTTTTCATATATACTTTGTCACACTACACTTTGTTCCTCTATAATTCCGTTTTCTTACAATTATCAAGTTACAACTTGAAAAACAAAATTTACTCCAGTTATATTATTTTAAGCTACATTCTTACTTCCCCATATGCAATGAATTAACATTTGTTTTTTATCTTTTGCTTTATATCCACATAGTTTCCAGTTAATACATTTACAAAAGGTGTCCCTGCCAAGAATCAAAGCTTCTAGGTGTTTAACAAGTTTACAATTATCTTGTAGGAATTATGCCAAATCATGACAAGGAACAAGCCAATGCATGAAGAAGAGTTTTATATGTACAAAATAGAGATAAAAACAACAAGAAACAACATCTTATTTACAGGGATGCTCGTATGCGTGTGGATATGTCTTCTTCAAATTCTCTTGTAGAACCTGTCGACTCAGCTTCACTTCCATCTCCTGTACCAAATCCATTGAACAACCACCTCAGTGATGCACATAAACGATTTCGTAAAAAATGCACCAACTAGCTAATATGCATGTTTGCTCGATTTGCAAAGAATGTTACCTTGGTATTGTAACAAAAAATTTCCATGAAGCATACACTTGTTCATGTTGTATTCTAGAATGAAAATGCCATCACTTTTTATTGGAAAACAATATGGATCCGGGAAACCAACCAACTTTCCTCGCAGTACTTACACGGGTTGAAGAGATGCTCATTAGTTGTGCTAACCCCATATTGTAAGTGACACATGCTCATTGTGGTCAATATAAATAATCTGTTCATATTATTTGCTTCCCCCAAGACATTTCCAACATTGCGACATACCTACCGCATTTAGTATCAAAAATTGACATCCTCATTGTTTGGAAATGCAATTCTACAAACAAACCATATGAATTGTTTGTTAGTCGAACACATGTTCTTGTTTCCCTTCAATTCAAAATGGAAAATGAACCATACTACAAGGATTTACAAATCAACCCAATTGCATTAGCTTCTTTGCCACTTGTTTCAGCAGACATTTCACCTTTGATTCCGCATCTTAATAGCAATGCTACATTATCTCATCCGCAAAGCTTGTCTTGTACAGATTGACCACCAAATTCATTTGAACCCTATGAATTGCAATCCTCATCATTTATTTCAACACAAACCAATGCTAGAACTGAGGTTAAATAAATTAGACAGTTGTTACACATACCAAATATCCCACTACCACCTTCCATTGATTGGCCCCCTATAGAAATGTCCCCTATCAATGAGTACAACACAGAAGGCCTTCTTTCCATGGCTTTTCCAACTTTGTTTCCCACAGGTACAACAATGTTATTACAACCATGCATTCATCAAGTTGATATGCAAGAATATGCACTTCACCTTATTCGCTATCATGACAATAGATTTTCCCAACATCCTCGCTTCCAATACTACATATACAATCTAATTATGCGCCATCAAAGTAATAGTACTGCCTCTATTTTTGTCAAAAAAATATTGAAGATACACTACCTCTGAGAGTACATGAGCTTGTCAACCAATTGGAAGACATGCCAAATGATAAAATTGGTGAGCGGGTCACAATATTTGGGTCTTCATTATGTGGAACACGATCATATTGGAACAAAAGTAGAGCTGAACTGAAAAATATGATCAATCAACAAGGTACACCAACATTCTTCTTCACCCTTAGTGCAACTGACACAAAATGGCCAGATTTGCATGCTCTAATTCCTGGTAAAGGTCCTAATGATTCAGCTCAAGCTTATCAATGGAAGGTTCACAACATCATATCAAATCCACTTATTACATCACAATACATGCACAATAGATTCAAAACATTTCTTGAAGAGGGTGCTTTAAAAAGGTTTTCATATAACCGATTATTGGTGCAGGTATTATACCATCTATTCCTTTCTATTTTTCTCTATCTATTTTTTACTTTATACAATTTTTTTCTAATATATGTTTTTTCCTCCCATCTAGATATGAATGGAAACATAGAGGATCCACATACATTCATGGTTATTTGGTTGGAAAATGCACCAAATATGGACACGTTAGATTGGGAAGACGATGTCGCAGTTGAAGTTGAAAAATATCTTTTTGACACACATGTGATATCTTGGAATCCTCATAATTTCCAGTTGTCCACATATCAATCACACCATTCTACTACAAATGATCCATGCAGTCTTGCATCACCATCGATATTTGCACCAAACTACTCAGCTGGCTATGAAGAACTTGTCAATTTTGTTCAAAGGCACAGCAAATGTTTAGAGTCAACTTTCCTTCGCAAAAAAGGAACATCTGTTCAATGTTGCTATGGTTTACCATATGAGCTGCAGGCTACTTCTTCGTTATTCATTGATCCAAATGGACATAAAACCTACAATCTTGCAATAAATGATCCTCTTCTAAATATTCACAACCCTACCATGCTTTCAATATGGAGGGATAATGTTGATTGCCAACCTGTTCTTTGTAAACATGTTGTTCTCAAATACATTTCAAAGTATGCATCAAAAGTATAGACACAATTAGAAACCTACCATGCCATTCTCTTTTAGCTTGCACATGCTGCCACCAAGTGAGAGCTTCATTCTTCAGCCAATCAAACAATTTCTTGCACAAACAGTTGTAGAAAGAGACATTAGTGCACAAGAGATGTGTCACATGCTGCAAAAACTTCCTCTTGTTCTTTGTATCCATCACTTCTTTTCCCTAAATGTGAGCCAAAATATCTTCCATCGTGTTTCTAATGACACTAATAACACCCCTGCAACGCCCCCCTTCATTTTTGCTTACATGCAAAGACCCATTTCTCTTGAGCATCTAACTTTGCTTGAAGCTGCTCGTTGTTGGTCTTTCTCGCCTAGTAGGAAAAAAAATCCATGGAAACAAAACTTGCGTGACAAAATTGTTAGAGTCTATCCACATTTCACTTCCATTCCTCCCTCTGATTCTTCGTCTTTTGAACCATTTTGTTGGAGTGAACTTCTTCTATACAAACCTTTTTGGTCTATCCCTCATGATATTGGAACCACAACTTTTGAAATTATTTCTAATTGGCATCAGATTAAAGGCACATATGTTGTGTGGCATATTGAATGTGCAAAATAAGGACCATATACACCTCTATCCGATGGTTCAAAATTTGATGCTATTACATTTCCGTTGCCCCATACCATGGATGAATGGGAACTTCTATATCAAATGAGACCAGGAAATAATATCCAAGTTAATGACCCTGAAATGCTTGGCCATCATGAATTTGACCAAAATCACAATTGGTCACATAACAATATATGCACCCAATTGCATGAGACAGCAACATCATTCATTGAGGTCAATCGCTTGTCCCCTGAAATACATAAAGATATCCCGTCCTTCTCCAATTCACCTAATTCCTTGTCTCCCACACAACGCATAGCCTTTGATCTTGTCATGTCCCATTTCAGTAACACTACATATTCTCAACCACTAAAATTGGTGATTCAAGGTACTGCAGGAACTGAAAAATCTTACCTCATATCTTGCCTCAGATTTGCACTTCAAATTGCATCTAAACAAAATTCCTGCCCACTTCTTCTCCTTGCTCCAACTGGTGTTGTTGCTTTTAACATACATGCATCTACAATAGATTCTGCTCTTGAAATACCCATTGGTGAAATGCACCCTCTTGAAGGCCAATCCCTTTCAAAACATCAAGAGTAACTTCGCCATATTCGCTATATTCTCATAGATGAAATGAGCTTTATTGGTCCAAACATGTTGACTCAAATTGATGAACGCTTACGTCAAGCTTTCCCCTTGCAATGTACAATCCCATTTGGTGGTTGTTCCATAATTCTTCTTGGTGACTTTGGACAATTACCTCCTGTAAAAGGCATCCCCATGTATGCAGGCTCATCTGTTGGAACTGCTCTTTGGCGTACATTTGATACTTTTATCACGCGTGAAACAATATTCCGACAAGCTTGAAATAGTGCTTCTCAAACTTCCTTTCGAAAACTCTTTCTAAACCTTCAAAATGAAACACTACTGTTGAAGATTAGGCACTCCTAATGACAAGAACAACCTCATGCTTTTCATTTGTTGAAAATTCTTCATTTAAACAATCTATCCATTTGTATCCCACAAATAGCTATGCTGCACTGCATAACAAACACATGCTGAAACAACTTAATATGCCAATTGCACATTGCTTTGTAGAACAAAGGAACCAAAATTCCCATCAATCCATTGATGATGAACACCTTCCATTAAAGGTCCTTCTTTCTGTTGGTCAACAAGTCATGTTAACTGCTAATTTATGGGTTCAAGCAGGACTTGTTAACGAATCACTTGGGAAAGTCATTCATATTGTCTACAAGTCAAATGAGAAACCTCCCACCTTGCCATCGTTTTTTTTTGTCCAATTTGTGCATTACAAGGGACCCTTATGGGATTCTTCTAATCCTACTTATGTTCCAATATCTGCAATAACAACAGGATCCCTTAGACAAATACCACTTCGAATGGCATGGGGTTTAACAATTCATAAAGCCCAAGGTATGACACTACAAAATGTAACAATAGATATTGGAAACATTGACAGACAAGGACTTACATTCACTGCAATATCAAGAGTTACATCTATTTCAGGCCTACACATTTCTCCACCTTTCTCTTTTTCCAGATACTCTCGAATGCAAGGCATTCGATATGTTGAACGTAGGAAACAAGAGGAAAGCTTACTTGCTTCAAAGTCTTTAAAACCAACTTCTGATTGAATCTTCTCATTGTCTACTCTATAGATGTACTGTTTTTCTTTGGTCACTTGTTTATGTAAAATATCTAATTTTCTTTCAATAAAGATCCAAGAAATGTTTAAACATATACCTAGAAATTGGAGTTTTGGTTTTTAAATTGTTGTTTGTTTGAACAATCTCAAAATAAGACAATCTCCCTACCTTGTGGAGAAACTAGGCACAGTCCTGAAAGAGAACTACAACAAACTGCATCTGGAAAGGCTCCCCATGCAAACTCATATCTACCTACTAAAATTTCCAACAGTAATGTTGGAAATAGTTTCAACAGTGTTTCCATTAAAACCTTTGTAACACAACCAATCTGTATCGCTTGTTTCTGAATATTTTTCTCTGGTTTTCAAGTCACCATTCAAGTCCCACCATTCCCCAACGCTGCTCCAACAACACTTGCGAACAACCTATTTACAATTGAAGAGGGCCAACTTATTACCCGGGAATCTACATCTTCATGTCTTTCTCTCTGGGATGCCCCTTTTTCTCACAAGTTATAGGAATCTATAAAATTGAGTTTCTAATTT
Source organism: Pseudotsuga menziesii (assembly GCA_001517045.1). Lineage (NCBI taxonomy): Eukaryota > Viridiplantae > Streptophyta > Pinopsida > Pinales > Pinaceae > Pseudotsuga > Pseudotsuga menziesii. The sequence goes on from LPNX010675795.1 coordinate 406,557, forward strand.
TCTAAAAAATTAAATCAACACATTAACAAATTAACATATGTATTATCAAATTTACTGTGTAATCATTTGCAGAAATAGATAAAGATTTTAATAAAATAAAATCTATTAAAAGCTTGTCTTTACATGAGTCACTAACAAGGCTATGAATAAATGTACTAATTTATCACAAAATACTAATACTAATATTGATCCTTCTAAAACAAGAAAACTACAGCTTCATGTCTTTCTCTCTGGGATGTCCCTTTTTCTCACAAGTTATAGGAATCTATAAAATTGAGTTTCTAATTTTCTAAAAAAATAAATCAACACATTTGAAGAAATTAACATATGTATTATCGAATTTACTATGTAATCATTAGCAGAAATAGAAAAATATTTTAATAAAATAAACTCTATTAAAAGCTTATCAGTACATGAGTCACTAATAAGGATGTGAATAAATATACTAATTGATCACAAAATACTAACAGTAATATTGAATCATCTGAAACAAGGAAACTCATAATTCATTAAGGAAACTTAATCAAATAAACAAAAAAAGACATGAAAGAATATCATAGCTGTATTAAATAGTTTTGCACAAAATTACAAAACCTCAATTAAACAGAGGTATCTCCAAACTCTTGTCCAGATTTTGGCCTTCCAAAAAATTGCTATTACATGTGAAACCCACCCTTTAAATAATTATTACAAAGAGTATATTTCCATCAAATTCAGATTGGAAAATCTAAATAAAACTAATATCCAAGGAAATCCTGCCATCTGTTCCAAATCCCTAGCAATTCCTCAATGTTGGGATAGTTAGTTGATTCAAAACCAAGTTGAACATCACATTTATAATTGTCCATTTTGTTTTTAGCTAACTTATGCCAAATGCGGATGTAAATGTGGACCTTTCCCTCAATAGCCAATGGTTGTCTGATTAAGTGATCCACATCCTCAATCATTATATGATTGAGCCCTTGGATTTTCTCCCTTGCCTCATCTCTTTGGCGTTCAACCTTCTTGATCATCAATTTTGGAGGACAAGCATTTTCAATAAGATTTACTGTGGGAAAAAGCAAAGCCTCCATGATACTGTCAACCCATCTTCTTCCACACACAACTTGTGACCTTTTAATAGTCTCTTCAACCATCTCATTAAGATCAAGCCAAGCACAGAGTACTATTCTGACTTTCTTTAGCTGAAAGTTGCTGAGGATGATAATGTTTTTTGGTTTGTCCTTCATGTACCTTTTCCAGTCCACAATCTCATCAAAAGCCTTTGAAGCTTTCTCCCTCTTTTCCACGTGATATTCAAGTACAACAACCATATGACCAAAAGCAATATACATTTCATATATATCATTTAAATTGTGAAACAAGTCAGTTATTAACTCATAATGGTTGTCATTTATCTTTATAGCCAGCTCCTTAAATTCTTGTTGTGAAAACCTAGAGAACGAAGAGGAAGATGCACTTGCAGTTGCATCTTCACATTGCTTTTCAAGTGAAGCTATCCTTTATGTAAAGGAAACATTTGAAGTCTTCTCATTTTGCATCTCAACCTGAAGAAAGGCACTTTTGACCTATAATTCATTGTACTTATCCTCAGATGTCTTCATAAGATCAACAACATGAGCCTCATGTTCCCGTTTACTCTTCTCAAGTTCTTCCTTCAACTAGGTTATCTCTTCTTTCCTCCTGTCAAACTCCCTATTTAAATTGCTAACAGCATGGATATTGGCACCTATGAATGCACCCAAAGCAGCAGCTGTATCTGCTGCATCTACCTGTGGGTCACCGGACTATTGAGTCCAAATTATTTGCTCAGAAATAGATACTTCCATCCCACTTTGATCCCTAGCCCTCTTTTTTCCCTTTCTGATCACTGATTTATTAGGTTTGCTATAATAATATTCTCCAAGAGAGACAACAATGTCTTCGTCAAATTTAGCTCTTGGATCAATGGATCTAGATGTGTTAGTCACTATGGACACCAAAGAGGATGTTTGGGTAGTGGTAGGAGAGGGAACGGTGATGGTAATGTGATTACTCAAAGGAGAAATGTTTTGAACATGGGTTATTTTAGAGATTGAACATTCGAAAGATGGCAAGTGCAGATTGACAACTACAAGTGGTGATGAAGACACTAAATCCTTTTCAGTACTGGATGATGTTGAAAAAGTAACTACAGGTACATGTATGGGAATATTGAAAACTAGTGCTTGAAAATTGATTTGAACAAGGGCTATTTCAGGGATGTAAGAGAGCAGTGCGGTTGAAGATTCCAAAGATGAGAAGTGGAGATTGAGAGATGGAAGTGGTGAGGAAGACACCAAAACCTTTTCAGTACCAGATGATGTTGATGGAGTAACTGATGATAGCTCTAGGGGAATCTTCAAAATTGGTGCATCTGAAATGCTTTGAACATAATATATTTGAAGGATTGACGACGAGAATGGGGTTGAAGATTCAGAAGATGGAAATTGGAGATTGACAGCTGAAAGTGGTGAAAAAGATACCAAAATATTTTCACTACGAGACAATATTGACAGAGTAACTGATGGTAGGTGTAAGGGAATCTTGAAAGTTGGTGCTTCTGAAATAACATGTAGTGAGATGGAGGTTTTCACAGTATCATATGTGACATTTTCAAGTGTAGATATCAAATCCTGATACAATTGAGACAGTGCAGGTGATATGCTTCCTCCTGCAGGCAAGGTAGATAAAGTATGGATGGATGAAAGGAGCAATGCTGAATATGAACACATAGAAACAAATGAAGATTGTGAAACTGTAGAAACAGGGATAAAATATTTCTTACCATCGCCATCCAACAAATATGTGAATTATTGCAAATATTGATCCACCTCTTGAGTGATAGGTGCAGAGGCTATCACCTCTTCTTCTAAGTCTGAATCAACCAAATCGATAATAGGAGTTGTGGAGGAAGAAGCCTTCACCTTCAATATTTTGAATGGGTTTTCTTCAACTATTTATTCATTATCACTTGGCTGACTGACTGCAGAAATCACCAGAATATCAGTAACAGTCACAGCAGCTGCAACTGCCTGAGTATTCAGAACAGAGGTCGTCATTTCCAGCTTCTATTTTGACTGTGTTGACGTAAGTATTAAGGCTTTGACCTGCTCCCTAACCGGTACCTCTGGAAGGTCTTCCAATAGACCTTTTCCCTTGTCTCCATCCAAAAAAATTGCCACTCATGAATTTTTCATTGCTTCAGCTTCCTTTTCTTCTCTATCCTTTCTTACTTTCTCCAAGAGACCAATCTGTAGTGCCCTGTAACACTGAATCCTATCTTTCAGTTCCTTTTGATGTTGCAAGATGTGGGATTTATCGTCCTTGATTTTTGGCTCTCCCCAACAATTCAGAAAATGTACTAACACCCTGATAAATAGAATCGTTAATAATTTCCTCATGCACATAATTAATTTTGATATGGTACTACTTAAAGTGGGCATCGAGGCATCCCTTGGGATCGTGTTTTCTCTTGGTGGCAAAACCAAGCTTCAAGGACTCTATGTGTTCACTCGATACTGCATCCCAGGTTGAATTTGGAATAACCAATGATCCAAGGTGCAAAGGGAATTTGGGCCAAGGTTTTTTCTTAGGGCCAATCAGCTTCCTGTAAACCCCATCATTGACAGTTTGGAAAACAAATTCTTCTAGAACCAACCTATAAGGGACAATTCTGGGTAGCATATGAATAGTGTTGCTACCCCAAATTTTGATGTATGAAAAATTCTCACCAACATACTAGTCACCCATTGTACCAATCAAACCTGTGAGTGCAGGTGAAAATTGTTATAGCTGATTTTACCAAACATGGTGAATCACATTTTTATGGCCTTCCCTATCCCTCTGCAAACTCCTTAGACCACATGGACCAATTTTGTACCTTTTATGTTTCCAATATCATCCCTAAAAACATGCCAAAATTTCCATACATGACTTTTAAACCCTTTCTCGTGTATATACGCGGGTTTGACACCTAAAACCGCGTACATCAGGATGTGTGCAAAAGGACAAATTCATTTAGAGTTTTCCTTGATGTGGATCCGACTCACTTGTCTCCTGACCTTCCATATGCCTTGATATCACTTGCATTTGACCCTTCATTACTCCATTGAAGAGCTATATAAGGAACCCTTTGGATACATTGAAGGCATGAGGAATTGAAGAGCAAGAAAACTATAGTCCATTGTTGCCAAAGCTTATACTTGATTATGCATCCCTTTGTCCCTTGGAGCACTTTTGTGTTCTTCCCAAGCTTGCCTTTTGCTTGTGAGCTTGCTATCGAGAGATGGAGGATTGAAGTGGTGGAGG
>LPNX010675795.1:410931-492989 GCA_001517045.1 Pseudotsuga menziesii
TGCCGACAGAGGTTGTCTCTATTGTAATCTCTATTTTATATTAATAGAAATATATTTTCCTGTCCAATAATGTGTATTTGAATGAATATTTGATCCATGGATGATTTCAAATGCTTATATGTTATTGATTATATATGCTAGAGTATGTCTAACATGATTATATATAGCATGCGTGTCTTGTTTATTGAATGTTGAGGAAGCAATTTATCAATTCAAGCTGGAGTTGGAAATCTCAACGAGGATCTACATCAACCGTCTGGAATAAGGTACGAATCGAGATCCTTTAGTGTTAGATATTTGGTTTCTCTTGCATATAGGAAAGGATTGATTTATGGAGTCAAGTTGTTTTTTGTGGTACCCCAAGCCATAGGAATTTCTCTTCGTAATAGAATTGGTGACTCCACTGGGGAGTTCCTAGTAGTTGTCCTTTGGGGGTTTTTATCGTCATTCAATGTTCTTGAATTGCTCTCATTTCTATATTTCTAAGTCGGGTCTGGGGGCATGTTTTCCTGGTAGTGTCTGATTGGTGTGAATTTTGTCTCAGCTTATCTGTTTGCCTTCATTTTTATACATTTTTCTTCCTGTATGCGAGTTTTTAACTCACAGTCACGTGTACACGTGGTTTTAACTGCTATAGCCACATACATATGCGGGTTGACTGTGAACAGTCACGTATGCCCTGGGTTTTTCCTTTTAGAGGAAGATTGATTGTTCCTGGGTGAATTGTGATGATTGCTGAGTATCCTTTGATACTGCTAGAGTCTGTATACACCTTTGTTTCTGACCAGAGACACCTTTTTTAGGGTAATTTTTTTTTTTAAGAATGTTCTTGTCATTTCATTTTCGATTTTTTGTTTTGGGATTAGTGCATTAGAGTTATTTTACCTTAGTACTTTGCATGATTGCTATTTGATTGTGCTTGCAGAGTCTGGGGGTCGTAGAATCATTCTTTTGCTTTGTTATCTCATTTTTATTCAAAAAATCCAAAAATATTTGATTCTTTGCATCATTATGCATTGCACTTTGCACTTTGCATGGTACTTGCACTAGATTTGCTTAGAGAAGTATTAGTCAAGTTTTCTTATAGGAATGATTGCATTTGTCATTTGAAGAAAATTTTGCATTTCACATAGTAGCATGCCCTGTTTTTCATTCGACAAAATGCATTTACATTGATTGTTAGGTGTGCATTTTACTTCATGTTGCGTCATAACACCATTGGTTTCACGGTCATCTACCTTTTTTGAGTAATAAATCCAAATAAAATCAACACTTAATTAAAATGGATTACACTATTTTTTTTGATAGGGTACACCAACAAGATTAGGTTTTAGGGTCTTGGAATAGTTCATTGTGAGTAAATTCTCCAAGACCACTAAACAACAACATGTATGTGTCTGTCCAAGTGAGGGTGTGAAATTACTTGGTATAATTAGTGTTTCTCAGGATCCTCCTCTTACAAGGGAGTTAAGCATGAGGCAATGTGAGCGGTTGTTCATTGGGATGACCCCTAGTCATAACTGAGTAGTACCGGAGATATTTCCAGGATTTTATTCATATCTGGGGGCTCTTTCGAGAGTTTCGGGATTTGCTACCCTGCCCATACGGTCAATCCCAACTGCAACTGTCCACCTGAGCATTGATTATATTGAGGTGACCTTAGTTTCCTTACCTAGGTTATCAAGGGGGTACTTTGTAGGGGTTATTCTGCAGGTGTCCCAGCCAGGTTGGGGTCAGACAGCACAGTCACTATATGCGTTGAAGCTGAGGTCCAAAATAATTGGTTATGAACCTCTGCTTGTTGTGTATGGGAGTCTCAAGCCTCTCCTAGGTGAGACATACCTGCTTCATTCGGGAGCTCACATATCCTACCCTTGTTTTCTTGTGATTGGCTTTAGATTATATTGGTGTATGCTTTGTGCATGCTAGCTTTCTTAGGGTTTGTGTAATTAGATATTATTTTTCATTTTTTTTTGAGTCATTGTGGATTCGGGTGTGGCACCCCACCATTCTCATCATTTAGTAGGGCTTCTTCCTTCTACATTTCCTCCTCCTTTGGGAGAGAGAAACATACAGTCCAGGTGGACTACTTCACACATTGATTCACACACGATGGGAGATCATGAAGATGAAATTCCTAAGTTCTCTTCTCCAACTCAAGATGTTGGGGAAGAGGACCCTATGCCTGTATATGACAGTTCACTTGATACACCTACACATTCTGGGTTTGATCCTTCACATGCTATACCTACTCACTCTAGGTATGATCCCTCATACACAGGTCACCAGTATTGGATGTCGAGTGAAGAGACTCATCAAAAACCTATGAGCACTAGTTATGTTAGTTATGGCATGTTTGGCATCCCTACACATGATCCAGTGTTCCATGCCGAGTCGGGATTTGATCCTAGAAATATGCTTGGGGGCGTTCCCATTCCTTTCCACGCATAGATATTTGGGAGCACGAGTCACATTGCACCCTCCATCCCAGTGGTGGAGTATACATCTCACGTTCGTACTAGACCTGGTGTTAGTAGTCCTATTCGGATACTAGACCCAAGACAAGTGACTGTAGGGAATACCACTTACATAGTTTCACATGTCCCTTCGTCCTCTATTCCTAGTTCTTCGAATGCTATTCCTCCCCATCATTCACGTGGTCCTTCGGGCCGGAATGTTGCTATGATTCATGTGTATTGTTGCTACTCACATAGTTGTGTATCAGAGTCAAGTACCTCCTATAGTCTCGGGAGGTCATATTCCTACTTTTGGAGGTCATATTCCTACGTACGGAACGTCTATTCCTACCTATGGATTTTCTCATGGGACTTATTATGGACCATATTATGGACCACAGTATGCACAGAGTTATTCACCTTATGGGTATGGGTATCAAAAACCTGCTTACTCCCCGAATTGTGGCTTTGTAGCCCCAAATAGTCAAGGTACACCACATTATGGTGCTTCCATGCCACCCTACATGGGTCAAACAGGAGGAGGATACTATGGCCATGGGCACAGTGGTTACGGTAGTTAGTCCTATGTGAACCAAAATTATCAAGGAGCGTCTCATAGACCTGTTCAACCTAGGCTCCCTTTCCTTGCAATGTTAAATTTTCCTGACTTGTTGAGACTAACGAATGATCTGGTATCTTATGACCCGGCTTGGCCGGTTGTCCCTACGAAGCTTCCCTCAGACATTCCCAAATTCAAGGGAAAAAAAGGAGAAGATCCTAGTGAACATGTTACTACATTTCACCTTTGGTGCTCTTCTAATTCCTTACATGAAGATTCAATCCGTTTAAGGCTATTTCAATGCAACCTTACAGGTCCTGCAGCGAAATGGTACATAGAGTTACCTAGGGGGGCATTCGTTTTGTTCGATGACCTAGCTATGACGTTTCTCATCCACTTATAGCTATTAGTGTGTTACGATGTTGGTACAGAACTCTTGTCGACATTTTGGCAGGATAAATCCACACATATGTCGGACCATATCCAAGAGTGGCGTAGACAGAAGAGATTGATTAAAGCCTTCATACCGCTGAAGTTTCTCCTTGAATGGTTCCTTAAATCATTACTACCTTATATAGAAAAGGATGTTTCTACATCCAGAGTTAAGAATTAGGAACAAGCCATTTTTAAGACGCAGGAATTGGATTTGATTTATGCTTAATCCGATTTGTTATATGAGATCATTCCTAACGCACCATGTTCTAGTTTCGACCCTAAGATCAAACCTAGACCACATGTCGATGGCATTGTTGGTTATACAAGTACCAAACCTATAGATTCGGTTGTGAAATAGGTGAGTTAATTGTCTATCAACCAATCTGCCTCGGGACAAGCCACGGCTTCATCTCAACCCACCCAAACGGTGAGTGTGCTTTCGATGCAATCGTCAGACCAGAAGGATAACCAGTAACCTAGAAGGAATAAGAAGAAGGGTAAAAACAATCATAAGGGTGGGAATAGGAATGAAAATTCCAATTCTAATGACAAGAACACTCGAAATGCTGGGGGGGACAAGTAGCCTAAACATAAGGTTAAGTTTCCTTGCAAGTTGTGTAAGGATGACTACCTCAGTCACTTGTGCCCTTGGATAGAAGAAGCCTTGAGGTTCATAGCACAGGGCCCAGCTATGCTGACTAACCCTTTACCTCATAATAAAAATATGAACTCGAGGACCCATGATCAGTCTGGTGGAGATCAAGATCTGCCGAAAGCTAGTAATGGTCATGGTTGCATCAATATGGTGTGTGCTACTAAGGTTGTGACTCATGCGAAGGACTATGGTTCGTCACAACCAGACCTTGGAAAGGAACTTGCTCAACCCGGGAGTCCTTTGTGTATTGAAAACCCTATGGATAAACTTGAAGTTGCACCTCGCATTCCTAAGGGAATCCTTAAGCATTCGGGGCACAATCCTAATGCCTGAGCCGCCTAGAACTATTCTATTGTTGAGGATTTGAGCCACACTCCTTGTACAATGTCTGCACTCGAAGTACTTCAGAGTTGTCCTTCACAAAGGAAGGATTTTCTTTCTGCTCTTGGTGTTAACGATGATCACTCTTCCTCTGTAATCAAATTTGAAACCACAGGACTACAACCTCGCTTGCCTTACTATGTGTCTCTCTTGATTCATGTAGAATGTCTTAACATGATCGTCAAATGCACTGTGATTGACGAAGGCGCTGCTGCTTCTGTGATGTCTTTGGCGTGTTGGAAGGGTTTGGGTTCCCCCAAGTTGTATAAATCCACTACCATGTTGAATGCATTTGATGGTATATCGTTTTGGCTGCACGACATTCTTCCTTCTCTTAACTTCCATTTGGGAGGGAAGACCGTTCAAGGTGGTTGATGCGCCCCTTGACTACAATCTGTTACTGGGTAGAAATTGGATGTACAATATGCAAGCTATAGCTTCTTCTCTATTTCGAGTTGTATGCTTTCCATTTAATGGGAAGATAGTTATGATTTATCAAATGTCATTCAAGAATCCATATGTTACCTCATCTTTGGGAGCTTCCGTCCCGATTGTCGTGCACTCTCAGCCGGCAACTAGGAGTGTGGGTGTTGGCATGTAACCATCCCTTATGGGATCATTTAGTTGTCCTACACCTGTTCTTATGATCGGGTCTAGTTCCGGTAAGGCTTCATCGTCATTGTGTTCGGTTTCTTTTCGCACAAATCATATGGAACATCCTTAGATTCTTCCTACACCGAGTCCTTTGTGTGAGCCTATTAGAACAGACGTGTCGTTTCCTGCAGGAATGATAGCATATTAAGCTAATCTTGAATGTGTTGTAGATCCTAGTTCTTCCTCTTTGCGGACGGAGGAGGAGGACCCATATGTGTTGCCTGCATGGGTATTTGAGTCTTCTCACACACATGACTGCCTTGATAGTTTTTTTTCATTAGATGAAGCTATTATTGAGGCTATGTCTAGAGTTGAGCCACCTTGGGAAGAGTTGCATCATAGATCTTACTTACTTCCTGAGATTGACCATTTGGAGTGTGAAGACTTTAGGGATATTCTTGGTGAGATAATTGGTAGTCCCATGGTTCCATTAAGCTCTCCTAGTTCGATGGCTAATGGAAACATGGCGAATATATCTCCTACCATTCCTACCATTCATTACTTGGTCAAGTTAAATCCTCATAAATGCATCTTTTGTGTGAATTCTGGTCGCTTATTAGGGTTCATTGTCTCCAAGGAGTTATAAGAGTTGACCCTTTGAAGGTTGAGGCAATACTTCAATTGTCTCCCCCGAGAAACATTAGACATCTTCAATGTTTGCAAGGCATGGCAAATTTCTTGCGAAGATTCATAGTTAAATTTTCCAATTTGACTAGAGGCTTTATGCGTCTTTTAAAGAAGGACACTACCTTTTGTTGGGATGAGCGAGCCCAGGAGTCCTTTGATGCACTTAAGCGAGCCTTAGCATCGGCCCCAGTGATTATTCCACCCGACTATAGCCGTGACTTTTTACTTTATGTGGTCGTGTCCATAGAGACGATTGGTATGGTTTTGGTTCAAGAGGATGAGGAGTTCCAAGAGCATGTCATATATTATCTGAGCCAGAACCTTATAGATGCAGAGATCCATTATTCCCATGTGGAGAAACTTGGCTTAGCTACCATTCATGTGGTTCAAAGATTGTGACACTATATTCTCCTTCGCCAGACCTTGGTGGTAGCCCATGTCAATCCATTTCAGTTTGTCCTCACTAGAAGGATGATAGGGGGAAAGTATAATAAGTGGATTGTCATCTTGCAAGAATTCGATCTCGAGTTCGTTTCGGAAAAATCGAAGAAATCGTTGATTTTTGTGAAGCTTATATCTGATTTCCCAAGCGAGGAGGAGGAGGAAGTTTGTGAAGATATGTTTGTCGATAAGCACATTTTCCTGATCTCATTTTTGGATCCATGGTATGGGGATATTATCATATATTTACAAACATTGAAGGTCCCTACTCACCTTTCACGGGATGAACGACGACGATTATGTCACGTATCCAAGAATTACCTCATAGTGGATAACACATTATACCACCGTGGGGTAGATTCCATTTTACATCATTGTTTAACTCATGAGGAGCTTGAGCTTGTGCTGAATGATTTCCATGGAGGGGCGTGTGGTGATCATTTATGTGGGATTTCTACGGCCCAAAAAATATTGAGAGCGGGTTATTTCTGGTCGTCGATCTTTAAATATTGTGTCAATGCGGTCAAGAAGTGCCACCCTTACCAGGTGTTTGCACGCAATATGCGCTCACATATTTCCTCGTTACATCCAATTATCACTGTCGGTGCCTTCACTAAGTGGGGGCTTGATTTCATGGATTGCAACCCAGCTTCAGTTGGGGGACATCATCATATTATCGTGGTTGTTGACTATTTCACGAAATGGGTTGAGGCTATGCCCACGATTAAATCCGACGGTGAGACAGCCGCACATTTTGTATTCAACCAGATCATTACTCGGTTCGGTATTCCGAAAGAGCTTGTCATTGACCATGGTAGGCACTTTCAGAATCGGATGATGGAAGAGTTGGCCTCGAAGTTAGGGTATAAGCAGGAGCATTCTTCTTCTTATTACCCTCAAGCGAATGGACAGGTTGAAGCAGTGAACAAATCACTGAAGTCCATTCTCCAATGAACCATCGCACAAAGAAAGACCAATTGGAATATCATGTTATATCCATATTTGTGGGCTTATAAGACCACGGTTAAGACTGCCACAGGTTTTTCTCCATATCAGATTGTACATGGAGTGGAGTCCATATTGCCAGTTGAGTGCAAAATCCCTTCTTTGAAGCTAGCCATAGAGCTCTTACCAGACACTTCTCCATTGGAGGAACATTTGTTCCATTTAGAGTAGCTTGATGAGCAACGTTGAGATGCTTTAGTGGCTCTAGAAGTGAATAAACGTCACGTTAAGGTCCAATATGATAAATCTGTCCATCCAAGGAAGTTTAGTGAAGGGGATTTGGTCCTTTTGTGGGATCAAGCTAAAGAACCCTTGGGGGCAGGAAAATTTAAGCCCATGTGACATGGTCCTTACGTTGTTAAACGTGTGTTAGAGAAGGGCGCATATTAGTTAGTAGATTACGAAGGGACAGTCTTGGCGGAGCCTAGAAATGGGCTCTATCTTAAAAAGTACTATGCATGATTCTCAGCCAAGGCTGACTATTGTATATTATTGTATAGTATTTTGCATAGTTAGGTTTTTCTTATGGTGATCGGGTTTGTTGATTAGTTTCCGTTTCTTATGGCAGATGTCAATGGAGTCTTCCATCTATATAGGATTCGCGGATGGTGCTAGCCGCCACACTCAACACTCAGCCTCTACTGCTTGGGTGATTTATACTCCTACAGGTCGGGTATTGTCTTCAGGAGGCGTATGTTTACGACCCTCTTCAAACAATGTTGCTAAATATAGTGCCATTTTCGAGCTTCTACAATATGCCCTTTCACATGGTATTCTATCTCTTGAGGTACATCTTGATTCAGAGTTAGTAGTGTCACATCTTAATGGATTGTATCATGTTAGGGATCCAACATTATTACAAAGATTCTTACGTGTGAGATTGTTAGAATGACAATTTGAGAAAATAACATACATACATGTTCCAAGAATTTATAATCAAGTTGCTGACTCATATGCTAAATACATGTTAGATTGGCATTTGTTTCATAGACAATAAGCTCATCACAAACATACATTTTTACACATGTAAATAAATAAACTGATCATCAGAAAGGATTTTCATTAAACATCCAAAATGGGATAATACATAGTGTCATATAACAAAAATGGGGCTTCCAAGCCACCAAAATATAAATACACGGTAGTACAAAATGTATCACTCCCAGGTATCTAAGCCTGGGGAGGAGGAGGGGGGTTTTGATCATGGAATGTCACCACATCTCTAGCTATCCGTCGAAACAACCGCACCCATGCTCATGGCATACCCACCTCCTGACACTGCATCACCTCAAGCAGGTCCTCAACCTACACCATGGGTACCCTATGTGTCAACCGCACGAAGTTGGTATGAATGCTTTGGGGCGTCCACTCCACATCCACACCCATAATGTCATCTCCTCTTCCCCTCCGTCTATGACAAGGGAATCCTTCAGGCCACCGTGGTCCTACATTTATATACATATGATAGGATGTCACTATGTGTTATCACACAAAAACATGTCATTTGATTCCATATATCAAAAAACACAAAAAAATTAAATAATTCACAAAACTTAAAAAGAGGGTTGGGATTCGTTACCAATATCACCGTATGCTGATCCTAGTAGTAGTGGCATGTTGGGATCTCCCTAAAAATATATCCCCGCATAGGGGTAGTCATCGATGGAAACTATCTGTTGCCGCCACCATGGAAAGAAATCAGCTGGATAGGGGTTGGACACCCTACCTCCACCTAGTCTGCGCATCGCATCTGCCCAACATCGTTAGGCCAGATCTCTAGCCCTGTGAAGAGGAACGTCAACTCTAGGGCTCAATCCCGGAACATGATCAAAGAAAAACGTGCTCAGTATGCTGCTGAAACAAAATTTTTGTACTATGCCCATCTTGCACTCATTGAGCTAGTGTTTCATGTTGCTCGACAGTGCAGTGCTCTAGTCATAAACCATGGGTCTCATGCACTCCATTGCATAGAAAATTATTAGCCATGAGACCTGGTGGAGTGAGTCTATCCTTGCTATCCTACCGAGTGTCAGTAGTATGGCCTTTAGGCCTAGCACTTGTATGGAGTTAGTTGGGATTTGAATCCTGACCTTCTCCATGTCCGGATAACAATACACTGCTATGTACTCATCTATGGTGAGGACACCTTTGGGCCTGTAAGAACGTAGGTTCACCACTTCCCCCCATTGAGACAATCCAGTAATGAAGTATATGTCCTCCACTTCTATGGTGAGGGACATCCCGTCGATATGGAAAGACTCTGAGTCAGGATCCCAGTAGTCTACTAGCATCTACAGCAGTCTTAGTTTGGCCCTTAAGCCACCAAGACACCAAAACTTGCAGAGCCCGCATGCACGAAGAGCTTGTTGTGCCATTAGATCACCCTGTACTACTTCTTCTACATCCCCATGCTCATGTTCCTTCCATTCTAGAAACATCCTGCACATTTAATTCAAGTTTGGGTCATTAGATGTCTTTAAAAAACTTGAACGCAGCCGCATACGCGACTATTTGCTAAACAACCGTATATGTACATGACTTTGAGGCCTTTTTCTGAATATAGCTAGCCCTATACGCAGAAAAATCCTCGATTTCCATGTGAGCCATGGAGCATAAGTTAGGATGGCCTAGAAATCAAATTAGACCATGTAAAATTGAAAAATTTACATGTAAATGAAAGAGCAGGGCATGGGAAATTACCTGGGAAAAACGGTGTCGGATTCTTCCGGTTGGATCTCCTAGAATTCCCGTTTGACATTCTAAGCTCAATTGGGTAAAAATTTCAAATGTTATATAATGTTTTGAATTTTTTACTATTTATAGAAAATTTTCAAATTTTTGAAAATTTTTACCCCCTTTTCTATAGTTTTGGACCGTTTTTTACTAATATATGATGTAGGAGACTGTTTTGAGTGTCGTTTTGACCATTGTTTTGACCCATTCGTGCCGATTTTAGGTATGATGTTTAAACTGTCATATAGGTTAGGTTTCACCTCTGTTTGAATTTTGCATGACCTTATGACCGTTTCATTATATCCTTAGGTATGAACTCATTCTATCTTGTCACGGAACCTTCTTGCTGTTTTAGAAGTGACATGATGTGATTGGTGGAGCTTGACCTTACCTGTGTACCCTAGTTAGCTCCTTGTTTGCATTTGGTGCCCATGACGATAGTTTGTCTTTTAGGATGTGGGAGTCTATTATATAATATAGCCATGGCATTTCGAAAGAGCCTCATACTCCTCTTGATCTTTTGCTGGCCTATTTCCTCAGGAATCCCTTATGTCAAGTTGTAGTTGCATTATTATGAGCTTTTCCTGCCTCATTGAGCCTTATGTCAGTTTCCCTGACTTTGAGTATCAGCTATATAGCCCGAGCTTATCTCATGTCTAGCCCCGCATAGCCATTTTATATATCCTTTGCAGCTTGATTCCCTATTTTTACTAGGAGGGGACTTTCCCCCGAGTGTCACTATCCTACACATGTGTCCTTGCATTGAGCATAGGTATGTTCCACTTCTTGGAACTAGTTTGTTTTCCCATTGACACTCGTATCCTCCTAGTTTGTAACTTCAAAGCGATTTTATTCTTTTTCAATATTTTCAAACATTTGAAAAAGTCCAAAAAAATTAAAAAACCAAAAAGCTGGACAAGAAAAGATGTTATCTTTGGTAGTGTTGGGGCCTGGAAATTTGCAGGCGACAACAGTAATGGATTCTCCCTAATCAACATTCCCAACTAGCCCGTTGACTGTTTGGTATAGGGAATCCATCTGGTTTTACGCTCTAGCTACCGTAGGTCAAAGTAACAGCAAGGGTAATGCGCAGCTGGTGAGGCGACAACGGTTGAGCTTCCAACCGACACCTAGATGTGGGTACAAGCACGGAGCTCCACAAAGTTCGTAGGATTGACAACGCGGAAAGGACAATGACAGCTCGGGCCCAAAATAACAATAAAAAATCCAAACCCACGCCCCTCGTATATATAAAACGTTCGCACGTGCGGCGTGCTCTGAATTGGCTGCGGGACGAAAGTGAATCGGGCGGCGAGAACTCCAGCCCATCCGCAACGGCGGACAGTCACCAGCCTTACCCCATCTGCAACGTTGAACCCAGCGCGCAAATAAATAACAAAATGATGATCGGGCGTCGGCAGGGACCTAGATCGGGGGGCAACAACTCGGACTCCTCCGCAACATCGGGCGTCCGTAAGCTGAGCTTCGTCCGCAACAGTAGGAAGCCCGATAAAGCAATGATCATAAAATCACATCGGCAACCCAGAGATTCTTTATTGGAAAAGCGAAATTCAGACCCACCCGCAACGGCAGAGGGAAAAGAAAGTAAAGAGCTCCGATACACATGGATCGGCGGGAAAATGAAAACTCAGAAGTCCAAATGGTCCACAACGTCGGAGTCCAAAACCATAACCCGTCCGCAACGTCGGCCACGGAGGTATTCATCCCCTTTCGACGCAGAACAAATGGCCACCTGAAATAGTGGAGAATCGAAAACCACCCGCAATAGTGAAATACAAAGCAGCCAACCTCCGCAACGGCGGGCAAAAACAAATGACTTAACTCCCGATTCAGCAAGACTTCGAAGGTATGCAAAAAAATCAACGATGAGCTTGATAATGGAAGGGATCATTTTTAAAGCATTAAAGGAGCAAAATAGATCAATTGATATCAAAAAAAACTGTAAAACATTCCAAAAATCCATAGACCAAAAGTCACCAGACTGAAACCGGAAGAAAACAAACTTATTCAAAGTAAAGGAGGGTCCTAAAATTTTTTGAATTTTGGAAAATTGTTGCAGGTGCAACAATTGGTGACTACCTGGTGAACCCCCAGATCTCTGAATTAACTCTCTCTCCCAGCTTAAGACTGTTTGAATAAAATCGAAATCTTCTAGATGTCTGTATTCCTAAGCAAGGCAACTTATGCATTAAATTACTTAGAAGAAGCCCATCTTTTTTGGAAAAGGTAACATCAGCAGTATTTCAGGTCTGAATAACTCTTTTGAGGCCAAATGGATGAGGTTTTATTTTACCTGCCCTTTGGTAGTTACCGCCTAGACACCACAAGATTGTGACAGAGAGTAACAACATTATCCTTTTGTTCCTCATTCCCATGCCAATTTGCACTTTTGTGCTTTCTGAACTTTAGTTCTTTTGATATGAGTCTTCCTGTAGGCATTTCTTACTGAATTTTAATTCAGGATCCTCTATCCCATAGTGTCCTTTTGTGTGAATGATATATTTCATACTTCAATTCACGGACGGAGAGGATCTTGCGGCCATTTGGTACTGTATGCTTTGAGATTAATGTTTTTTCGAGCTTTGCTTGGATATGTCTTGTTTCTTTCAGGAGCTTTGAATCTTAATATATTTTGGCCTTTTCTTAATTCATGGCTTGGGATCATTTATATATGATAAACTATTCCACTCTGCTTCCTTTCCGTGGGTCTTTTGCTGTCACTCCCTTGGGTGTTTAAGATGTGAAATAGATGGAGCCTTGAAATAGTACTTCAGATCTTTTCCACTTCTGAGTTATTTACAGGGGTTAAGTGAGACTTCAATAAATGCATGCCAGTTAGGAATACGGTTACTAGAAGACACTCGTACTTTTAAGCACAGTCTTTCAATCAAGATTTTAGTTAATAAAGAACCCTGATGTTTCCATTGCAACCAAAAGCTTGCCACTTATTCAAAATCAAAGGAAAACTAGCAAAGTACTAAAAAGAAAACAACAGCAAAGCAAGTAATCAAAAGAAAGAAACCTCAAAGGACTGAAATAAGAAAAGAACATAAGCAACAAAGCCATTTATTTATGTACAAAAGAAATAAAATTTTTGCCCATTCCTGAAAAATTATAAATAAAAACAAAGGAATGAGCTGGATTTAGACATGGATTGCCTAACCATGGTCCAACTGTGCTGTTATTGAAATGGAACCCATATCTAAGATCCTGAAGTCATTTCTTTCAGCCTGAGGGAGTTGAAGGAGCTCAGGCTGAGTGCCCGTCATAGGACTGGCCCCTTTTGAGGTATGATGGTCTAGCTTAAGCTCAGTGAGATAGTTTCCCAGGATAGAATCAGCAGACTCATTTGCTTCTCCTAACTTAGTGACAGTATACTTCATATACGGTTCTCTCAAAAAATTTATATGACTTTGGGTACCCTTGAGAGGCAACCACAGATGAGACCAATATGCAGCAAAATATCCTTTCAGCCTGGCAGTCCAATCTCGGTTGAGAATGAGCCCATATCCCCTTGGTATATCAACCACTATTATGTCAATAAATTGACATATTTTGTTGTTTGCAGCCAAACAAATGAGGACATTCTTCATTTCACCCACTACCTTGACTCCTGTGCGATCTAATTGCGTTACTTCACGAGGTGTGGACTCTAGCTATCCATTAATCCTTTTACAAATCTCAAGGGGCATCACATTTACTGCTGCTCCAGAGTCTACTAAGCAATTATGCACATTGTAATTCAGCATCTCTAGAGTCAAGAGAAAAGGACGGGTGTCAAGGTTTTCTTTCCAACCTGGTTCTTGGTCTTCTTCTCCTAGTTGGTTTTGAATAGGTATATCCTTTGCTAGCTCTTGAGTTTCATCAGAGTTCTCCCCACTGATCCCTATCTTTTCCTCTATAGGATCGACAGTCTTAGTGGTTGGTTCTGTCCTCTGGTTGATGGTATTGTTCTGATGCTCTTTTCCTTCGTCCAGTTTCTTAACATTCTCCTGCAAACCGTTAACCTTAGAAATCATTGCATTGTCTTGGCTGGTGAAAATTTTGTCCCTTCTAGTTATGGTTGTGCATTCAGATTAAGGAGTGTCATCTTCAATCTTAAACAGTGAAATGCCATTCCATGAGAACATAGTATCATCCTCTGGTTTACTTATGATCTGTTTATCCTTTTCTTCCTCACCACTATCCTTAGTCAATTCTGGATCCAACAACTTATTCATCACCAATGTCATTGAATGTAACCATTGAGGACACTTCTTCTCAGAGTGAGGTTGTTGATGAAAGGTATAGAAATTATCCCCTCCTATTTCTGTTATGTTTATTGATGCCAAATTAGGAGGTGGGACTTTCCATAGGCCTTTCGGAGAGTGTGGCTTATTGGTTTTCTGAATGTCCCTCTCCTTTTCCAGATCTGCAATCTGGTTGGACATTTTCTGAAGCACTTTCATCATCTC
This sequence comes from Pseudotsuga menziesii, assembly GCA_001517045.1. Lineage (NCBI taxonomy): Eukaryota > Viridiplantae > Streptophyta > Pinopsida > Pinales > Pinaceae > Pseudotsuga > Pseudotsuga menziesii. Next base: position 425,353 of record LPNX010675795.1, read on the forward strand.
ATGATAATCATGTGGTTGATCTTCTCTAGATTTAAACAGCAGTGAGCTTCTTCTTATAGTGTTCTTCTCTTCACATGAATCAGGTTAATCCTTTATACTCTCACTTTCTGCCTCTACTCTTTCGGCCTCCTCATAAGTTTCCACCAATGTAGGCTTGACTTTCATTTTGGTAAACATGGCCAGCTCAGGACCTAGGGCTGAGGTATAATACTCAATTAAAACTTTGTCGGAAGGTCTGTCCATAGCAGAATTTTTTTTTTAAGTACAATGAAAATATCTGAGTGAAACCATGTACCTTCTCATTCTTCTCTTTTCTTAACAAACCAAGCCCTTTCATCAATGAGGCATGTGTCTTCTGAGTTGTGTATCTACTTCTGAAAACCCTTTCAAAGGTGTCCCAATCTGGAATGGAGTTTGCAGGTAGACCAAAGTACCAAGAAGCTGCTGCTCCTTTCAGAGTGTGTGGAAAAAGTCTACAAACCACGTCTTCATACTCCCCAGCCCTTATCCCTTCTAATGCTAGGTAGAAGCTTTGAAGGTGATCATCTACAGCGATATTATCCACAGGGTCAAACTTGGGCAAGAGCTTGTCAAAAGCTTGAGGAAGGTTATGCAAAGGGGGAGTTAGGTTCAGAGGTGACCTAGCTCTCCATGCAGGCACAGGATTGGGTTGATTACCAGCCATAAGCAAAGGTAAACGAATGCGATGCTGGGAAAAACCATCCTTCAAGGATAGTACCGAAAACTGTGAACACTTGGGTTAGGTTGAAAGCTTCAAACATCTGCTGGTAGGACAGTCTCGGGAAAATACGTTCCTTGGCCAGCCTTTACTGGCGGCCCTCCTTCTAGCGCCAAAACTGTTGGGGCCTGGAAATTTGCAGGTGACAACAGTAAGGGATTCTCCCCAATCAACGTTCCCAACTAGCCCGTTGACTGTTTGGTATAGGGAATCCATTCGGTTTTACGGTCCGGCTACCTTAGGTCAAAGTAACAGCAAGGGTTTACGGATTGTGGCCCGGTCCACCGGAATTGGTATTTTTGACTTAAGAATGATATGCAAGAATCTAACTAAAAATGCAGGGTGGTGAAGGGTGAGGGGAGCAGTCACAATGTGATGCGCAGGTTCTTACCTATCGTCTTAGGCTCACCGACACCAAAATCACACATGCATCTATACACTGACCTAGCTATCTGTCTACCTATTTATCTCTATCTACCTATCCCTGGGGAGCTAAATTATATTTAATAAATATGAGCAATGCGGATGTGCACACATGATAAAAGCAATTACAGATAGCTGACATTTACTTTTACAGGCATGAACAATGAAAGATATTTCCACAACTAGCTAGCCAATTGCTTCATAATAAGCATGCATTACTCATGGTGGTTATTTCATAAAATAAATCAGAAATCATTTAAACAAGACATAGGTCATAAGTTAGAACGATCTCACAATTCACGGATACAATGCTGAAAAACAAAGTAGTTCATCTTTCGAATATCCATGGCAAAACATTTTAAATCCCACCAATCTTCTTTCAACAGGCAAACTGTTATTTTTATTGCAAAAGGAAGTAGTTCTTCTTACAATAACCTTCCAGTCTTACTGGGGAAAAAAGCCTCTTTCCCTTCTACCCTTCCTACTTTTATACAAAAGGTAAAAATGGTTGGGTTGCCCAAAGTGACCTTTGGGATTCCCCAACGCTTCATTTTCCCAAAAAAACTTTTACAAAATATTAAATTAATACAAAGTTGACCGGTCCTCTATGAGAAGGGTCCCGCTTGATTTTCAAAGAATTTTTTCCACGCTGCTGCCTCTGCAGGGAGGCCTTCAAAAGCGCATGGCTATAGGAACTGGATGTTAATTTCAAACTTGTCGACTTGATTTCTGATGGCTTCGATCCTTCCTGGGCTCAACCGAAGCTGGTCTTCTAGAATCTGTACGCTAATGGCTGCATGGCCCACCTCGTTCTTCAGCACTACGGCATCAATGGATTGAATTTGTTGCGTCTTGGCCTCTGTATCTTGATGTCTTTTCTGCAATACTTCCACAAAGGTCTCATGATTTGGTAACTCTTCAAACCTAAGCTCATCCTCTGTCTGGTAGCGTTTGTAAGCATTGGGGAACGTTTTAAAATACTCCAAGCATGCTACCTGTGTCCTCTTGACAGTCTTCTTAAAGTCTTCAGCAGTGCTAATGGCAAACTCTACCAGGTTGTGATCTTTCCTGAGAGTTTGATGATCTTTGACTGATAGCTCTGCTGGGATCTCGGCATCATCTTCTGGTCTTTCCATTCTGGCGTTCAAGACCTCAAGAACATCTTGGGACCTATCGACGAAAAAGGAGGAGGTTTCTATGATCTCCTCTAACCTGCTGTCCATCTGAAGAACTTTGCATCTTTCCTCTTCCAAAGCAGTCTGTAGCTGCAGCATTTTAGCCTTTTGCGCTAGGATATACTCTTTAAGTGGCTGCAGATCGACTTGTTGTTCCTTTGCTGTCTTTAGTTCAGTAGCCAGAGAAGCCAGCTTCCCTTTTAGTTCTTTGGTGTATTCATTATTGGACTCATAGATGATACTCTGCTGTGCCTCTAGGTCTTCTACCTTTGCCCTCAATTGTTCCTTGTCATTCTTCAGATCTTGAACTTCCTGTTGCACATTTTCTAGAGCCTCTTGTGCTGTTTCCTTGGCTTGCGCCTCTACCTGGAGGGCATGGATTTCACCCTTTGTGGATTCCATTTCTCTTAGCACGTGTTCATACTTTCTCTTAAGTCTGCTACCCTCTCCTCTTTCTTGTCTCAGTGTGTCTTTCAGCTGAGCAGTGGTCTTCTTAGCTGACTCTAATTCAAACATCACCTTCTTTATGTTATCAACGAAGGCATCAATTAGTGCAGCCCCGGATCTGATCGTGAACATAGGTTCTTTGTCTGTCCCTAGCATGACTGTTGTATCCGTGACCATTTTCCCTGATAGATCTTTCACCTCCACTTTCTTCTCCGTCCTCCTCATTATTCTTTTAGTGGTCCTGTCATAATATATAGTACTGAAATGAGGGACTTCTTCCCCCTTCTTCTGGACGAAAGGCACTATTTGGAGCATAGGGGTTACAGGAGTGCTAGCAGTAGGTACTTGAAGGATTTGCACCTCAGGGTTATCCTCTCCCTGAATCTGCCCTGTTAGTGCTTCAGAGGCTGACTGTTGTGTTAACTTTATCTTTTCAGCCTCATGCCCTTGGAGCTCTTCATTTATTTTTCTCTGTGCTTCTTCGGCTGCTTGCCTAGCTACCTCCTCTGTTTCTCTGGATGCTTCTTTTGCTAGTTCAACTGCTTCTTGGGCAGCTTTCCTTTTCTCTTCTTCTCCCTTCTGCAGCCACTCTGCAGCCTCATTTTCCAGCCTCTGAGCTTCCTCCCTTATCCTTTTGGCTCCTTCTTCAGCTATGGCTTGTTCAGCTTTGGCCTGCTCTACCCCTTTTCCACCTTTGGTGGGGTTCTTTGGTTTGAATCTTCTGCTGAGTGCCGTCATGTTTGGAGCTCTCCGAAAAACAAATTCATCCTTATCATAATGATGGGTATATTCAAAGAACACTTTATGCCTCTTGCAGTGCTCAGCCACTTTACCCTGAGTGTCATTTCGCCGGAAAGGCATCTCCCCAAAATGGAACTTCCCTAGTTCCTCTATAAATTCCGTAGCTTGTTTCACATTGGCGAATCTGCAGTTGCCTAACTTGAATGGTAAAGGGGGATATGCAGCCTTCTTATGATGGAACAAGAAATGACCAACTCCGTCAATGAACACTTGTCTGACCGCCTCTTTGTGGATTATATAATCCATTGCATATTTTGGCAGCAGATAGGGTGTCTTTGATCCTCCATACATTCTAAGATACATCCCGTTTCCTGTCAGGAAATAATCTCCATACTCCTCTATTACCTGCATAGCCTCTTCCGACATGCAATCACATACCACCCGGAAGATAAGCTTGTACAGTGGCATAATGAAATGCTCACATACTTCTCTATAATAACTGTGGTATTGATGAGCCCACAGTGGTTTGTAAGCTGCATATACAGGCATTCTTTCCCTATCCCAGGCACACTGGAGACCGGGGAAAGGCTAGTTGAATAGTATGCAGTCTATCAAAAAGGAACTCATATAGAATTCAGATTTTTTTCCGGGCTTCTCCTCCTCCCAAGGCTGCAGCTACGCAAGAAGAGAGACTGCTTGACACGAGGCTGGCCCAATTGAAGATTGTTCCTTCTATCCCCACATGGAACATAAGGGGTATCCACTCCAATTTGAAGAGTCTACCATTGGCTCTACCAAAGATCCGATTTAGCATCAGAGCTATAAACTTGTAAGGAGCTCTTAAGCTCACTGTATCATAATCCTCGGTTGCTCTGTGTCGATAAAGCTTTCCTGGCAAGAGCATTCTCTTCAGGGTTTCTACTAAATCCATCCTGAGGTTATCCAACCAATCATTTGACAAGAAGACTTGAGGCTCTGGCAGGTGGTAAGCTAGCGCCACGTATCCTGGGCTAAATGCAGCATAGCCCTGACCTTCGACATTTCCAATAAGCATTGTATTGTTGTTTGTGTGGGGCAGAATCCATCTCATAACATCAAAGCATGGGAACAGCTCTGGTCTGGTAGCCACCTTCATGATGGCGGATTTATCTATGTTGTCATAAATGGGCTCCTCTTCGAGACCCATGTCTGGGACTTCCCTGCGGGAAATCAATCTGTATATCTCATCCCATTTATACTCAGGCTCAACACCTGAGACACATTGGGTGTCCTCATATATATATTCTGTCTGTGTGACGACCTCTATTGCTAATTGTTCTTCGGCCATAGGGGCCTTCTTTTTCTGCCTTTTGGACATTGTAAGCTCTTCCTGCCATGTATAACATTATGACATTAAGCAATTTTGAATTTGCGAACATTGGGTAGCAGTTTATTCTTTCTTAAGTGTATTATGACTTTCATGAAAATAAGACATAAGCCCTTCAGGCTGAAGAATTGAACTAGCATGCAATACCGTGCAATGTGCTAATATCCTATGTTAATGTGATAATCATCTGTGCAACAAATGCATGCATTGCACAGCTCTATAATGCCTTGAGACTAGGGTGCAATATTTCATGACTTGATTTATGTGAAGCATACTTAGTTCTGAACAATCTACCACTGTTGCATAATATCAAACTTGTCAACTATGCTTGAAACAGCATTAAATCTATGCTATCATGTGACATGCCATTTTCCCAAGATAGCAATATATTGAAGAAAAATATGCACATCATATGCAGAGTTCCTTTTAAAGTGAAAGCAGGCATAGAAACCCATGCAGGTACGCCCAATCCAACAATGCCCTAACTGTCTAAAAACTAAACTAAATCCTACACAATACAGTGAGCAATCATCTCGCAGTGCCGCTTCTCCTATTACAATAAATCGCAAATGCAAATGTATGGATCATAAAAGCAAAGGGAAAATGCATCAAACATTACGACGACATGGCTTTATCAAGGGTAAAAACGGCCATAGCCTATGCGGCTCGCGGAAATATAGTTACATCGATGCTGCTAGATACTGCAGGCATCAATAACAATTTTTTTGTACACGGCGCTCTCACCAGAACCATCATCCATGCAACCTTCAAATCGTAAACACTACAGTAGCACAGCCCTAGGGTTTTAGACAGCCGAAAACGATGAAATGCGCGGGACGGCGCAGGCAGAGGTTGGGGCTCGAAAATGGGTATATATATTAGGGAAACTGACCAGCAAGGAAATCATCACAAAACACCAGCAAAAAACCCCCCATCGAAAATTCTCCCTGAACATCATTATTGCAAGGGAAAAAAAAAACAAGGTGCAAGCAGCATAGCGGCCGCCTGCACCGTGCCTTCATCCGCTGTGCGCAGGGTGAACTAAAATGGCCAAGATAAACAAATAAAACACACGAGCTCTATAAAGGAAAAAATGACTCCCCCCCTTCCAACCATAAACAGCTATCCCAACCGGAAATTCTCAAGATACGGGAGCTAAACGCCGGGCGAGCGAGAAAAACAACTACTGTAAACCTAGCCACGGGGAAACTATGCACGCAGGCAGAACGGGAAATGTGTACCCAATCCTAGTAATACCCTTACCACAGCAAACATTACCCAGTCGAAAACCCTGAATAGCAAGAGGTAAGGCGGTAACGATCCTACCTGGCAGTAATGTGCAGCTGGTGAGGCGACAACGGTTGAGGTTCCAACCGACACCTGGACGCGGGTACAAGCACGGAGCTCCACAAACTTCGTAGGGTCGATAGCGCGGAGAGGACAACGACATCTCGGGCCCAAAATAACAGTAAAAAATCCAAACCCCCGCCCCCCGTATATATAAAAGGTTCGCACGTGCGGCGTGCTCTAAATTGGCTACGGGACGAAAGTGAATCGGGTGGCGAGAACTCCAGCCCATCCGCAACGGCGGACAGTCACCAGCCTTACCCCATCCGCAACGTTGAACCCAACGCACAAATAAATAACAAAACGATGATCGGGCGTCGGCGGGGACCTAGATCGGGGGGCAACAACTTGGACTCCTCCGCAACGTCGGGCGTCCGTAAGCTGAGATTCATCTGTAACAGTAGGAAGCCCGATAAAGCAATGATTGTAAACTCACATCGGCAACCCGAAGATTCTTTATCGGAAAAGCAAAATTCAGACCCGCCCGCAACAGCAAAGGGAAAAGAAAGTAAAGAGCTCTGATACACATGGATCGGCGGGAAAACAAAAACTCAGAAGTCCAAATGGTCCGCAACGTCGGAGTCCAAAACCATAACCCGTCTGCAACGTCGGCCACGGAGGTATTCATCCCCTTTCGACGCAGTACAAAAGGCCACCTGAAACAGTGGAGAATCGAAAACCACCCGCAACGGTGAAATACAAAGCAGCCAACCTCCGCAACGACGGGCAAAAACAAATGACTTAACTCCCGATTCAGCAAGACTTCGAAGGTATGCAAAAAAAGCAACGATGAGCTTGATAATGGAAGGGATCATTTTTAAAGCATTAAAGGAGCAAAACAGATCGATTGATATCAAAAAAAACTGTCAAACATTCCAAAAATCCATAGACCAAAAGTCACCAGACTGAAACCGGAAGAAAACAAACTTATTCAAAGTAATGGAGGGTCCTAAAATTTTTTGAATTTTGGGAAATTGTTGCAGGTGCAACAGGTAGCACTCAAGTCACGTTGCCTTCAAACAGAGCACTGTATATCACATCCATTGGTTGGGTTAATAGTTTGACTTTAGGAGCTGTACTCATTTATCTGAGTTTATCTCCACCAACTAGTTAAGCTTCCAGTCCCTATGGAGCCTCTGTTGATGCCTTCTGTGTCGCAGAGATGTCCCAGTTTTGCATATCGAGTCTATGTTTCCTACATTCAGTCACCATTCGCCTTTATTCTCTTGTTCGAAGGAAGTTGAAACCTGATTCGGCCATTCCTTAGTTATCTTGACTTTGCATGTCGGCCATTCCCGGTATAGTTACTAGTTCATGCACCTTATGATTGAGTCCTTCCACATTATACAGCTTTGTTGAGTACCTCATGTTGGATGATGGGGGATGCCTTAATGCCCTCCATCCAATGGATTTCATCCCATCAACTTTAGATCATTTATTCTGGGATAGGAATCTAGAGTCATGTTTGAGTGCCTTGAGACTTGCAGTCATCAGTGGCAGGTTCTCTTGCCATCAACAGTTTTTGGGAATACATCAATGTCCCCTGATCAATGGATTCTCTTAAGTGTTTGACCTCAACACATTTATTCACACTTGTTAGGTTTCACTCTAGTACCTTGATTCCCATTTTCATTATTGGTGGGTGATCTCACATCTGTTAACGGTATACATCAATGACTAGTAATCAGACGATGGACTACTATGTTCAACCTCAACACCTTTATTCACATAGTAGGACATGTACGCGTAGCTGTTTGTGTAGAAGACCTTCCAGATTTGTGGCATCTCCTATATGCTACCTCCTTGATCATGCCAGTGTTCATGAGATTTCATCCCTCGTGACTTGATTCCAGTATATGTCATACATTTCCAGCCATTATGGAGATCTTGATCCATTATATATCTTTAGTATTCATGGAGATCATGATCCTTTGTATATCTTCATCATGGAGCTTCTGATCTATTTATATTATACATGGCAATGACCACACATGTCATATTCTATCATGCCTATTCATGGCCATTGTAATCTTATGTATCCGGGACTGCTGTATCTATTTGCAGAGCATTATCATTGTATTGTACTAATTAGATGGCTGTTTCTTCCACTGGGTTCTTCATCGCTTCACTTCTGGGATGGACTTATAATGTATTTTGGCCATCGTATGACCCCTCTGACCTCACACATTAGAGGGAATCTGTTATAGTCGATTTTACCACACATGGTGAATCACATTTTGATGGCCTTCCCTGTCCCTCTGCAGACTCCTTAGACCCCATGGACCAATTTTGTACCTTTGATGTTTCCAAGATCATCCCTAAAAACATGCAAAAATTGCCATACGCGACTTTTAAACCTTTTCTTGCATATATACGTGGGTTTGACCCCTAAAACTGCATACATCGGGATGTGTGCAAAAGGCCAAATTCTTTTGGAGTTTTCCTTGATGTGGATCTGACTCACTTGTCTCCTGACCTTCCATATGCCTTGAGATCACTTGGATTTGACCCTTCATTACCCCATTGAAGAGCTATATAAGGAACCCTTTGGATACATTGAAGGCATGAGGAATTGAAGAGCAAGAAAACTATAGTCCATTGTTGGTAGAGCTTATACTTGAGTCTACATCCCTTTGTCCCTTAGAGCACTTTTGTGTTCTTCCCAAGCTTTCCTTTTTCTTGTGAGCTTGCTATCGAGAGATGGAGGATTGAAGTGATGGAGGCCCAAGTGGGGGACTCAGTTTCTCCAATTCACGGACATGCCAACAGGGGTTGTCTCTATTGTAATATATGTTTTATATTAATAGAAATATCTTTTTCTGTCCAATAATGTGTATTTGAATGAATATTTGATCCATGGATGATTTCAAATGCTTATATGTTATTGATTATATATGCTAGAGTAGGTCTAACACGATTATATATAGCATGATTGTCTTGTTTATTGAATGTTGAGGAAGCAATTTATCAATTCATGCTGGAGTTGGAAAGCTCAACGAGGATCTACATCAACTGTCCGGAATAAGGTACGAATCGAGATCCTTTAGTTTTAGATATTTGGTTTCTCTTGCATATAGGAAAGGATTGATTTCTGGAGTCAAGTTGTCTATTGTGGTACCCCAAGCCATAGGAATTTCTCTCCGTAACAAAAATGTAGGAGCTTCCTTCTTGAATATTGAAAAATAGATGGTGCCAAGGAAGTGTTGAAATATATCATAGAACCTGGGTGCACAGTTAGTATCCCATAGTTATGAATAATAAATGGGCATCGAGGGGCTGAAAAACTCCACTTCCATCACAAATTAGGATATTTGAACTCAGCGCACAATATATCATAAATGAAGGATTAAAACAAGAAATTGGGTTTCTTTCTAGAAGTGGCCTTCTGGTACTCTTGGATAGAAATTTTGAGTTATAGCGACAACATGGATGCCCATGGGAAAGAATCGTCGATTGCTAAAAAATGATGATCTACTGGAGCCCACTTAGACTTGAACACAGAAAAATTCGGAAGTCCATACAGATTTCATAACATAGCTGTGAATAAGGAATACGGTTCTTTGAACCAAGTAACAGGGTAAATTTCGTCAGACCTCTTCGAGAATTTACTAGGTTGGTACATCCACAATTTTAACATTTCTTTGAAATTGAACATACTTTTGGAGGTTGTTGCAAACTCTACATTAAGGGGTTGTCTTACCGGTTTAAGGGCATAATCCTTCATAAATACCTCAGGATGGAAATTGGCTATCTCTAACCCTCTACTATCGTTCAAAGAATGGGCTTTCAGGTCTGCATGTTCTACTATCCATTTGACCGCGTCATTGTATGAGAGGATAGAAGGTTTAGCAGCAACATAATGAAGTCCAGAATCCCTGATTCTTTCATAAGCCAACTAGTTGTCTTGAATATTAGAAAATTTGTCATTGTCAAAAATTTCATAAACCCTAGACCATTCAAGTTGGTAGGTTTCAGTGATTCTTCCACTGGTATCTGAGAAAATACCAAAATTTGGATCCTTGGTGAACATGTCCTTTTACAGGTTTTTGCAGCGAGTATATCTTGCCATTGTTGCGAATTGGAAAAACTTTACTTAAAAGAAAAAACAACGAGAAGCGAAAATTAAAATTAATTTAGGATTGACGACAGTAATAAATTGAATGAAGAAATGACCAAAATACTAACATGTAATCGAACTAGACTGTGATGAATTTGCCTGGTAAAATTCACACAACGCAGTAATTCGCAACAGTAAAAAATTTGTAAATAAATTGTAAAAGACCAGCCTATATATATATTACACATGTCAAATTAGGAAAGCAGGATTAAAACAAATGGACGATCGAGATTAAACCTGGCGGGATGCGGTTTCATAACGAGATATTGCAAATATTATTTCATTTCGCATCCCAGAATCCGGGTTGCATGAGCTTGATATTTATTATTTGCATGAATTTCCTTTGCACAACTCACATCCCGAAATTTGTCGTTGCGAGATTTGGGAGAAATTTGGTGAGTATTATGTGTCATCCCGCTAATCTTTCCCGAAACCCGCATCCCGCATTTTTTGTTGCGGGGTGCGGAATGCGGGATGGGTTTTGTAAGTATTGTGTGTCATCCCTTTAATCTTTCTCGAAACCTGCATCCCTCATTTTTCATGTTGCGGGATCTTGCAATTTAGCGGGAACAAAAAATACATCAAGTTGTATTCAATTGAACCCGCAACCCGCATCTCGATATTTGTGGTTGCGAGATAATTTATGTAAGTATTCTATGTCAAATCGTCTAATCTTTCCTGAAACCCGCATCCCGTAATTTTAGGGTTGCGGGTTACGGGAACTTGACATTTATTATTATTTGCAAATATTCAGCATATTCATTGTACACGTTAATTTTAGGTTGCTGTCAGTTACTTTTTCTTACTTCTTGTAAAATTTATAATCGAAAATCAAAACCCCAAAATAGAACAATTATAAATGTCTTTACCTTAAATTTCAAAACTCACTATTAATATGCAGTCTCCCAAGGTAAGTCACAAAGGTTGGCTGGTGGGAATAAGAAATCATTGACCCTTTCTCTCATATATATATACACACACATGCACAATTCAAAGATGATGGTAACTTAAGTTAGTGCAAGTGGTAGTGAATCAGATGTGAAGATTTCTCTGAATTTAGGGAGGTCATAGTTGAATTATATTAATCCCTTGAGTTCAAGCTTTGTAGTAAAGGTTGATAATTTAAAATAAATATAACGAGTTGCAGGAGCTTGATATTTATTATTTGCACGAATTTCCATCGCACAACTCGCATCCCAAAATTTGTCGTTGCGAGATTTGGGAGAAATTTGGTAAGTATTATGTGTCATCCTGCTAATCTTTCCTGAAACCTGCGTCCCGCATTTTTTGTTGGGGGATGCAGGATGCGGGATGGGTTTTGTAAGTATTGTGTGTCATCCCTTTAATCTTTCCCGAAACCCACATACCGTATTTTTTAGGTTGTGGGTTGCGGGATCTTACAATTTGGTGGGAAGACAAAATACATCAAGTTGTATTCAATTGAACCCGCAACACGCATCCCACAACCCGCATCTCGATATTTACGGTTGCAAGGTGTCGGATGCGGGATAATTTATGTAAGTATTCTGTGTCAAACCATCTAATCTTTCCCAAAACCCACATCTTGCAATTTTCGGGTTGCGGGTTACGGGAACTTGACATTTATTATTATTTGCAAATATTCGGCATATTCATTGTACGCGTTAATTTTAGGTTGATGTCTGGTAATTTTTCTTACTTGTAAAATTTATAATTGAAAATGAAAACCCCAAAACACAACAATGAGAAATGTCTTTACTTTAAATTTCAAAACTCACTATTAATATGCAGTCTCCCAAGGTAAGTCACAAGGGTTGGCTTGCCGGAATAAGAAATAATTGACCCTTTCTCTCATATATATATATACACACATGCACAATTCAAAGATGATGGTAACATAAGTTAGTGCAAGTGGTAGTGAATAAGATATGAAGATTTCTCCAAATTTAGGGAGGTCATAGTTGAATTATATTAATCCCTTGAGGTCAGGCTTTGTAGTAAAGGTTGATAATTTAAAATAAACATAATTTAAAATCCTTTGGGGTAAAAACATAATTTAAATACCTAACTATAACTATAACAAAAATTAGAAATAAAATTTAAAGCCCTTTGTGGTATTTACTGTGGGTTGCATGGCTATTTTTTAAGTCCTTGTGGAAGCAAATGATTAACTATTAGTATCGTTAATTTTTCTTACTTCTTGTAAAATTTATAATCGAAAATCAAAACCCCAAAACACAATAGTTATAAATGTCTTTACCTTAAATTTCAAAACTCACTATTAATATGCAGTCTCCCAAGGTAAGTCACAAAAGTTGGCTTGCGGGAACAAGAAATCATTGACCCTTTCTCTCATATATATATATACACACATGCACAATTCAAATATGATGGTAACTTAAGTTAGTGCAAGTGGTAGTGAATTAGATGTGAAGATTTCTCTGAATTTAGAGAGGTCATAGTTGAATTATATTAATCCCTTGAGGTCAGGCTTTGTAGTAAGGGTTGATAATTTAAAATAAACATAACCGGGTTGTGGGAGCTTGATATTTATTATTTGCATGAATTTCCATCGCACAACTCGCATCCCAAAATTTGTCGTTGCAAGATTCGGGAGAAATTTGGTAAGTATTATGTATCATCCCGCTAATATTTCCCGAAACCCGCATCCTGCATTTTTTGTTGCGGGATGCAGGATGCGGGATGGGTTTTGTAAGTATTGTGTTTCATCCCTTTAATATTTCCTGAAACCCACATTCCACATTTTTTGGGTTGCGGGTTAAGGGATCTTGCAATTTGGTGGGAAGACAAAATACATCAAGTTGCATTCAATCGAACCTGCAACATGCATCCCACAACCCGCATCTCGATATTGCGGTCGCAGGATGTGGGATGCAGGATAATTTATGTAAGTATTCTGTGTCAAACCGTCTAATATTTCTCGAAACCCGCATCTCGCAATTTTCGGGTTGCGGGTTACGGGAACTTGACATTTATTATTATTTGCAAATATTCGGCATATTCTTTATACGTGTTAATTTTAGGTTGTTGTTCGTTAATTTTTCTTACTTTTTGTAAAATTTATAATCGAAAGTCAAAACCCCAAAACACAACAGTTATAAATGTCTTTACCTTAAATTTCAAAACTCACTATTAATATGCAATCTCCTAAGGTAAGTCACAAAAGTTGGCTTGCGGGAATAAGAAATCATTGACCCTTTCTCTCATATATTTATATACATACATGCACAATTCAAAGATGATGGTAACTTAAGTTAGAGCAAGTGGTAGTGAATCAGATGTGAAGATTTCTCCAAATTTAGGGAGGTCATAGTTGAATTATATTAATCCCTTGAGGTCAGGATTTGTAGTAAAGGTTGATAATTTAAAATAAATATAATCTAAAATCCTTTGGGGTAAAAACATAATTTAAATACCTAACTATAACTATAACAAAAAATAGAAATAAAATTTAAAGCCCTTTGTGGTATTTACTGTGGGTTGCATGGCTATTTTTTAAGTTCTTATCGAAGCAAATGATTAACTATTAGTATTGTTAATTCTTACTCCTTGTAAAATTTATAATTGAAAATCAAAACCCCAAAACACAACAGTTTCAAATGTCTTTCCCTTAAATTTCAAAACTCACTATTAATATGCAGTATCCTAAGGTAAGTCACAAAGGTTGGCTTGTAGGAATAAGAAATAATTGACCCTTTCTCTCTCATATATATATATATATATATACACACATATGCACAATTCAAATATGATGGTAACTTAAGTTAGTGCAAGTGGTAGTGAATCATATGTGAATATTTCTCCAAATTTAGGGAGGTCATAGCTGAATTATATTAATCCCTTGACGTTAGGCTTTGTAGTAAAGGTTGATAATTTAAAATAAACATAATTTAAAATCCTTTGGGGTAAAAACATAATTTAAACACCTAAATATAACTATAACAAAAAATAGAAATAAAATTTAAATCCCTTTGTGGTATTTACTATGGGTTGTATGACTATTTTTTAAGTCTTTATGGAAGCAAATGATTAACTATTAGTATCGTTACATAAGGAAAGGATTTTCTATCACTTTAGCAACTATTGTAATTAGGGTAGTTCTAGAACTATTACACATTGGTAAGTTTTAAAGTTTTAAAACCCCTTCTTGTAACATACTCCATGAACAAACACCTTCCTAATAACTACCCACCTAATGATAGTCTTAAAAAAAAATGAAAACAAATGCCAAGAGTTGTAATAATTTTTAAATGTTTCATACAACATTAAAATTTGAATGGTCAAAAAAAACTTGAAATAATGGATTAAATGAAACAAATAAAACTTGAAATAATTACCATTATTGTCTTAGGTACTAAAAAAAACACGCTAATTAAACAAGCAGAGCTTGAAATACTTTCTTAAACGAATTCATTGAGAGTCACTAAGGTTTGGTTCAGAGAATTGCTTTAAAATTTGCTTTGATAGATTTGGATAGAGAGTCCAAATGATCCTGAAATGTCATTGAATTATTAACAATGTAAAAAGACCCGTAGTTTAACCATAGACTATTAATATTTCTCTTATAAGCAAGAACTATTTTGGAATAGATTAACCATAAATTAAGCACAACTATTGAAATAAACAAACCTTAACCAACTAACATTGTTAATAAGATTTTTAATAGTAAGCACTCAAAATCTTCTGAACTGTAATAATTATAATGAATTTGCATCTTTGTTAGCATAAAATTATAGAAATTTATAGTGTTGACCACTCATCTATCTATTGAATCAGCTCATCTGCTCCCCTGGTTGTGTGCAAATGAAAGTGGAAGAGCCATTACTGAAACAAATAAAACTTGAAATAATTTCCATTATTCTCTTAAGTACTAAAAAAACATGCTAATTAAACAAAGAGACCTTGAAATTATTTCTTAAACAAATTAATTGAGAGTCACTAAGGTTTGGTTCAGAGAATTGCTTTCAAAAATGCTTTCATAGCTTGGGTTGTTAGTTAAATCGGTTACATAAAGTAAATTATCATTTTCTTTACCATTGCCCATTATTGACTACACAATATTAGTCTCAGTCTCTTGTTCAGAGTCCAAATGATCCTGAAATGTAGCTAAATTATTAATAATGTAAGAGGACCCCAAGTTTAACCATAAACTATTAAGATTGCTCTTATAAGCAAGTACTATTTTGGAATAGATTAACCATAAACAAACCTTAAACAACTAATATTATGATATGACTATGGTTTGAAACCCCAGAACACTCAAACTCTTGTGAAATGCATTAATTATAATGAATTTGCATCTCTATTAGCATAAAATTATAGAAAGGGATAGTGTTGAATGCAATAAGCATACTAGGCTCAACCACTCGTCTGTCTATTGATTCAGCCATGTGTCCTTCCCTGCCTATGTGTTTCGTTCTCAAGGGTTCCTTTCTGTATAGTTTCCTAATGCTAAACGACTTTATGTGCTTTCTGTGCTCACCCTTGTCCATAATTCCCCTACGTGTTGGTAACATTGTTGTATGAGGGGACTTGGAGAGAAGCATTCTTGTTCTCCTCACCTCCCATGAAGTAGGATATCTAATAGGAAATACAGTGGAGTGTGCCCTCAACCTCGTCACCACCTCAGAGAAAATTAGCAAGTGGGAATTACAAACGAGGTGATCAAGACTTCGGACACCTGCCACCCCAGTATGAGCATTCACTCTGACTAGCTATCACTAAACATGGCCCCCATGCATTGGGAATTTGGAAGCCATGACCTCTTCAAGGATTTCTGGGGTCACACTCCAAGGATAGGAAAAGCGTTGTATTGTGCAGCTGGAGGCATGACTATTCGGAAATATTCAAAGTGCATCACATACAAGCCCTGATGGTTGGAAATTTACTGGTGCAAACAACTAGGCTGATAAAGGAACATAATTTCATATTCGCCAACCATCAATACCCCCTCACAAATGAGCTTCTGGAACCATACAACCATTGTTGTCTAAAAGAAAACTCAAGCCCTCACGTAATTGAGCACTTTTGGACTTTCTCTTAGTGTTCATTCATACCCATTTTTCAGCAACTCCAGAGGGTGGTGCTATATAGGGTGAGCCAGACAGACCCAAAAATAACTTACCAACATAGTTGTACACTTGAAAACTGACAATCATAACAATAGTACAAGTGGCAAGTGAGCGAGGATCTTCACTCCTTATGGAAAATCCAGTCAACATTAGAGGAATTTTGGGGTCTAAAATGGGCCTCCTAAGGAAAATAATAAAATAATAGTTAAAATAATAAAATATTAGTTAAAATAATAAAATAATATTNGGTCATCTCCTCTGATATTCAATTATCATACTAGCCATGAATAATACCTTAGGTGTTCTCCCACGTTGCTTTCCAGGTGGGTTAAGGCATTTGGACTGGACCTTCCTTTCCCTTTTGCCTATGCTGGAGGTGGGATAAGAGCGTATTCGGCTGGCCGCGTTTCTTTGCTTCATGTAGAGGCAAGATTTATTGTTTCAAATTTGTAAATTTCATGATGGATCCTCGAAGTTGGGACAGCAGGTGATGCTAGGGACATGATCCTAACCTATAGGATGTTGTGAATGGTGTATGGGGACTCAATTACTGGTTAGAAAAAACATTTCGTATGTGGGAATGTCCTTTCTATACCAGGTTCATCGACACATTTTGTCCACGCTGAGAGATTTGGTTCATTAGCCAATCTCGAACCACGTAGATTTCATTTATTCTCCAGTTATATTCACCATGGATCAGCTTCTTATCCAGATATGCACAATTTAATTCAACGAAATCAACATTGACCCTCGATCTGCAACTTGCCTTCATCTAGACTTCCCAATCATGGGTATATTTGATATTTTGCCAAGCTGGTCTGATTCAATCCATCACGCAAGTATCATCTACGGAATACTTTTGATCCCTTGATCAAATATCAAATAACATATAAACTGTCCATCGTCATCCCGCTAGACTTTCCCAAAACCCATATCCCGTAATTTTCAGGTTGCGGATTGTAGGAGCTTGAAATGTATTATTATTATTCGCAATTTTCAGAATAATCATTGTATGCATTAATTTTAGGTCACTATCAGTTAATTTTTATTATTTCTTGCACACTTTATAATCTAAAATCGAAACCCCAAAACACAACAATTTTAAATGTCTTAACCTAAAATTTCAAAACTCCGTATTAATATGCACTCTCCCAAGGTATGTCACAAAGGTTGGCTTGCGAAAAGACAGAATTTTTTTACCCTCTCGGTGTTTTTTTGCACCTCTTCATGTAAATGTTAGTATATGTATAACGAGAATACCAATATTGATTAAGTATTGAATTACCTTGAGTGATAGGCCATGATTATGGAATCGTTACCTGATTTACAGTCATTAATTTTGGAGGCGTATTTAATTCCCTTGACTAATATTAACTATTTGAGAGATGTTGATCATGGAGGCATTATTTACCTAATTTATAGTCACCAATTGTGGAGGCGTTATCAGGGATGCATAGTCATTGATTATGGAGACGTTAGGGATCTAGTAGGTTTTATATTCCAGATCTTGGATGGAGAAGAAGGGGAGGGAAAAGAGGAAAACACTTGGAGCACAGCTGGAGGATGGAACTCTGCATTTCGTCCCATTCGTTCCATTTTTTCCTGAGGCCAAACTCTACATGATTCGACCTGGGAGGTAACTCAACTCGGGGTCTATTTGGAGGCAACTCAATGTTTTCCTTACGATTGAATGGCTTGATATGTGAACTACCCTCTATGTTAGAGGCTTGGATCTATAATTTTCTTGTGTTTTGATTTTTGAATATGTGATGGTATTGTTGCGTTCGATTTCATGGTGTACACATGTTATACCCTATGCTAACGACTTCCAAGACCATCCTATGGGAAGATCCGTAAATCATGGATCTTGAACTCTGTAAAATGGTTGCATCCAAGTGTATTGTTTTAGTGGTTGCTTTAAATTCAAATCTTGCGTTTGTTTCTTTTGGGCAATTGAATCTGGTTAGAAAGGTTCAATATGAACTCATCCTGCCTGTGGAGTTTATTTTTGATTTTTTTTCTTAGATATGATCTCTAGTATAAACCATATTGAGTTGTGTACTCAGATCCGATTTAAAAACCTTGCCTATGAATTTATCTACTATTTAGCTACGGTTTTCAGATTTAGGTTTGCATTTTATATGTATCTTCTGCCTACGATTTCAGATTTAGGTTTGGATTTTATATGTATATTTTGCCTACGATTTCAGATTCAAGTCTGCATTTATATGTATCTTCTGCCTTCGATTTCAGATTCAGGGTCTACATGGTTTGCTTGCGAGTCGAGATCTAGAATTATAATTTTGGATAGGGTCTGATTTTATATGATTAAAACCTGGATGCATGCAGTGCATAACCAAATCGTATGCTTGGTAGAATCTGGATTGATATGCACAGTTCAGATTTATTGCTTGATTACAGCCTGGATGCATGCAGTACATAACCAAATAGTATGCTTGGTAGACTCTGGATTGATATACATAGTTCAGATTTAGTGCATGTGATTTTATTTCCAAGGTTTATACATCGTAGATATCAAGTTGGTTATGGTATGAATACATGCATTTACAACCTTGATGCATTTCATAACCCAGCCGTTATGCTTGGTAAGATCTGACTCGATATATAGTTCAGCTCTAATATAAGCGATTTCATTTTTAGTAAATGGATCCAAAATTTGTATATCTTTTGGATGTCGAATCTCTAAGAGTTAAACCTTGCAAATTTAATTGGATTCGGATCTTTAAGACCTGAATGGCATGTCTGTTATATTTTGGGGTTTCGAATTATTCAAATAGTTCCCTTTAGACCTAGTGAACCATGCAAATGGTATCTCTGTCTGTGATTTGGTTATAAACAGATTGTTAATTTGGGGATTCTTATCCTATAAAACTAACAGTGATCTACTCCACTAAGAGTTAGTATAATTTCCGTTGCTAAATGATATTTTATCCTTATGAACTAGGATTCACAATTTTTATCTAGCCAAAGTAGTAAGATATTATAAGCTATTATAAAGGTATGGAGTGTGATGTTATAAAGGAGTATGAAGAAAGTTAAACGTGGTAATTAGATTTGATGTGGTCATTAAAAATAAATATGGCTAATTATTATGTGTATAAAAGGTTATATAGTTATGAAAGCTTCATGTGGTGATGGATTTTGGTTCCATTAGCTACCTTTGTATTTAAGGAAACCATACTTTATTGCATTAGGTCTCAATTTCATGATGGTTGGGGACTAAATCATATTGATGTATAAAAAATATTTTTTATATTAGCAAACTCTGAAATGAAGGCCATGCCTACTTAGAGTGTATCCAAAGATGATTTAATTATCATGTGGTCTTGGGTTGATGATGTAAGGTTCTCTACGGTTATATGAGTAACTAAGAGAAAGAGAAAAGGATGACACATCATTTATAATATAGGTTGTATAGATTCCTATGTGAAATTATAAATAAATAATTTGGCTAACGTTTGGTGGATGTAACCCCAAGGTTGGGGTGAACAACGTACATTGGTCTTGTCTTTATGTGCCCTTGATGTGTATTATTTTATGTGCCTTGATGTGTATTATTTCTTGTGCCTTGATGTGTTTTTGATGATCTCCTTATTCATGATGATGTAAAAGGTTGAGTGATTTCCTATGAGTGTGTTAAATGAAAAAGCAGATTGGTTATACAATGGTTAAGATGTATAATGTGGAATAAACGTTGAAGCTATTGATTAAGGCCCTTGCCTGCATATTAAGTAAATAATATCAATAGTGGAAGGAATGAAATGGGTGATTTTAATACTTTTGACTTATGTTGATTCAGAGATAGCAAGCTTCCTAAAAAATGACCAACATACTTTCAATGATTGTTTTTTCAATGTGTGTACTTTTAATATTATCGAATTTGATTGGACATGCTTCATTGTAATCGCATGTAAAATATGACACCGACATGGGCGACTTGTTTAAGATGTAGTAATAGGGTAACGGTAAATTTTACCCCATTTTCTCACAGTTTACTCGGAGGTGGTTGGGGAACGTTACAATTGAGAAGTAAATCCCCAACCTAACCATAGAGATTGGGAACACAATAACATATTATACAACTTGACGATAACTTTATACTCAAAACGAGAAATCTTTCATTAAACACATATTTTTGCATAAAAGACAACCACGAATCAAAAAGTGGTACTACTGATAGCACCATTTTTGGGGGCTAAAATTATGACCTTTTGGAAACCCCAATAGGTGCCAGTGCAATCAAAACCATAAATCAACCCCCAAATTAAAAAGTGGTGCTATGGGTAGCACCCTTTGTTTTCAAAGATAAAATTATGACTTTTTGTAAACACCTACTAATGTCGATACAATCAAAGCTCAAAATCAACCCCTAAATCAAAAAGTGGTACTAACGATGGCACCCCTTTATTCTATCATGTTACACATGCATTCATTTCGAAATCATGAATGGTGCAATTTTTTTTCTTTTAAATATCTTTAAAAAATAGAGAGATATCCCAATTTTAATTGTAAGAATATAAATTTCTCTAAAAATTCGATGAATATGAAAAAGAAATTTAAACAAATTAAAATGTCCATTTTTTAAAAGTAAATTTGAAATTTGCAAAAAAAGAAAAAAATTACAAAAAAATTAAAAAAATAAATACAAATAAATACAAATATTAAATTAAAATTAAAAACAAACCAAAAATTTATAAAAATTAAAATTAAAACAAAAACAAAAACAATAGAAAAATATAAAAAAAATAATAATTTTTTTAGCAAGATTCTGCTCCCTCCTCCCTCCCACACCCCCATATGGGTAGAGAATTGATTTTGGAATCGAGTCTCAATTCCAAAATAGAGACCGCCCATTTGGGAGCTTGGGAGGGCAATGGAAAAGTTAAGCGGGAGGAGGGGAGGAAACCAAGGGGGTGGGGAAGGGGGAGGGGAATGAGAATACGTGGGAAGTGGGGGGAAGAGGAGAGGAGAGGGGATGGGGTGGAGGGGATATGCATGGGAGAGGGGAGGATGTGTGGGGGAAAGGACGAGAGGGTAGGGATATGCAGGCATGGGGGAGGAGAGGGGATGGGTAATGGGTAGGTTACACTTTTTATTGTTTTATTTTTTAAATTTTCATCGTTTTTATTTTAGTTTTTTAAATTTAATTTTAATGTTTAAAATTGTTTATATTTATATTTTTTATTTTAATTTTTTTTTATTTGGTTCCCATTACATAGTTGAGATTATTTGATTTGAGCTTTATCAATCATATCCCTTTCATGTTCATCTTAGACTTCATCACTATATCTCCCCCAAGGTACTCTCATAGACTTCAAATCCAACCTTTTCAATGTAGTGTCCAAAGCCACACTATCATCTCCACAAGTTGTACCTTAGAGTGACACATTACATAATCACCATAGAATTTCTCCAAGTCATCTGATTTCAAATCCTAATAGTTCGAACCACCTTCATGAACACACAATACCAACAACATAGTCAAAATCATCCCCACCCCCTAGGGAAGGGACATTCTGAATCTTGGTGGTGGAAACGACACC
Source organism: Pseudotsuga menziesii (assembly GCA_001517045.1). Classification (NCBI taxonomy): domain Eukaryota; kingdom Viridiplantae; phylum Streptophyta; class Pinopsida; order Pinales; family Pinaceae; genus Pseudotsuga; species Pseudotsuga menziesii. The sequence continues at coordinate 447,343 of LPNX010675795.1, forward strand.
ACCCATGGTGGAAGACACATCCCAATCCCTAGTGGCAGAGCCACTAGTAGTGGCTCCACCACTAGAAGCACAACCAAAATTATTTTATGTCCTACTGCGATCCTTCCATTTATGGTTAATCTAAACTTCCCATATATAGCGATGATAACCAATGATGCAATTCCTCATGACACCATGTGCCTCCAATGATGACCAAACTACCCTTGTACATACCTAAGTTTTAGGGGAAGGAAGGTGAGGATCCCCAAAATCGCATCATGTCATTTCATTTATGGTGCTCCTAAAACAACATCATTGATGACTCCATTCACTTGCATATGTTTAAGAGAACCTTGACTAGTATTACATCTAAGTGGTACATTGAGAAACCTCATGAGACATATCCCAAATTTGTGTCCTTAACATCCACTTTTATGTTATTATTACAGTTACCTATCCACTATGATGACATAGTTAAAATCCTTCCATCCTATTGACATAACTCTTCCACACACATCACGTTTCATATCCATGAATGCCATCAACGTCAAAGTCTCTACAAGATGAAGCTCAAAGATAACATATTTTTAGATTGGTTTCTAAAGTCTCTTCTCCATGCAATATCTAAAGATATGGCCTTTGAGCACTCATATTTCAAGGAAGAATCCATCCTTAAGGCTTAATAGTATGACCTCATATATGCATGATTTGGCTACCTTTACACAATCATCCCCAATGCCCCTCAAGGAAACTCCTTTAGGAAAGACCCTCCAAATGCATCCCATTCAACAGATGGAATTATTGGTTTGTATGCTTCTCACCATAATCCATGCATACCTCACCCTCCCAATTAGAGTGGTTATGCATACAATAACCCTCCAAATTTTGATTAGAATCAGGGCCCCTCCCCTAGCTTCATACTATGCTCTTAATTCCTCTCGCTCTTCCTCACATTCAGGAACGAGTACTTCTTATTCATTTTCTCTTGCGGGCCCCCTTTTTTAAGGGATATCATGTAGTGGCACCTTGTGTAGCATTTATTCTACCGGATATGCACCCCCATGGCCATCAACCCCTAATACTCTTTTCCTTTCCTTCCACAAATTTCTCAAATATAACCACACCCCACACCTCCCTGTTTCCAAAATGGGAAAGTCTACACTTAGAAGAATATGCCTTCCCAACTTGTGCCTAATAGACAACAAGCATATCCCAACTGGAAAAAAAACAAGGAGAAGAAAAAAGGGAAAAACTAATCCCAAGGAGGTGGGGTTATCCCCCAAACCTTCTTGGAAACACTAGAGCCAACCTAAACCCCATAGATCAGGATACAAATCATCCTCCCAAGTAGGAAAAAAATACTTAGTTGTGGACTAATCATTTTTGTTCCTTATGCAGTGTTTATGGACACTATACACACCATTCCCCCCATAAGGATAAGGCTTGCGAACTATGGAATGAGGCCAATCAACGAGAAATGACTAATGACCCAAAAGGGAAACCTAATCAGTCTCCACCTCAATCCCACCCAAGGAAACCAATGGTCTTGAAAAACCCCTTCCCTCAGCAAGGGATATACATGACACAACTTATGGAATCGTACCCACCATCGATGCCATCTATTGGCCAAACTCATGAATATGGGGTCCATAAACTCCTTATGTTATCTTCTGATGTTAACCTTCAAACTCAATGCAATCAATATGATATGGCAGTTGAAACCTCCACAATTGACAAAGGAAATGACTCCCCTCAAATCAATGAATCCTTGCACTTTCCTCATTCGATGAATTATGGGGTCCCCAAAGCCCCTAAATTTACTTTACACTGCATAACAAATAATCCCAATGCTCGATTCATTTCTAACTATAGCATTGTGGATGAATTGTCCTGGTCTCCTATGGCCATGTATACATTAGAGGTTCTTTGGAACTTACCTTTGTAGTATAAGTATTTATTATCTTCCTTAGGTGCGATTGATCCATATGATTCCCACCTGATGACCTTTGATCTCGTTCAAGAGGAACCTTGGATTCCCTCATGAGTATATTTTCAATTCTTTGTAATCGTAAAAAAACTAGTCATTCGTTGATGAAGGGGGATCCACCTATGTTATTTCCACTCATGTATGGTAGAATATTGGATTCGCTCAACTTTTACCATCTCTTATGATGTTACGCTCTTATGATATCTACACCGCTCAACCATAATGTCTTGTCTAGATTGTCCCCACAGAGTTAGCTAGGAAATTTTTTCTAATTGGCATCAAGGTTGTGAATTCCCACTTGGATTACAAACTCATCCTTGGTTGTTGCTACATGTACACTATGAAATTCATCTCCTTAGTAGTATTCATACTTATGGTTTTCTCCCATCAAGGGAGAATTGTGAATTTGGATCAATTGACTCATTACGATCCCAAGATGTCATATTGTCTAGATAATATCTTACCTACGGTTGACAATACTTTTAGTTGTAGCATATACATCCCATATTTTATGAGTGTTGGACCATGTATCTTTTGTGATGTTTCCATGGTAGGAACCTTTCAAGATTTACCACCTCCACCATTGAACCCTGAGATATCATAATTGTGCACTATCTCCACTAGTCATCCTATTTCCCAGCCTTAATCCTATCCCCCTCCTAGCTAGTTACCTAGGAACTACTTGGGATTAAGGCCCATTCAACAAATGATGTTCTTATTTCCACTTTTCGAAGTCGTTAGTACACATGTAACTATGGTGATGATTAATCTTCCAATTTTGACACTAAGCCTTCTTGTTTAGTACCTCACCCCTCCTAATCTACTCACCACACCACAAGTTGTATTGAGACTTGTGCAACCAATTGGTACTTCCAATACCCTCCCCTTATAATTTCTAAGGAAGCACTCCATACCACCCAATCTCATCTAAGAATAAGGTTTGGGGAAAGGTTAAGAATGTGACTATGCCAACAAATATGAACCAAGCTATGAATCCCCCTCCTATTACTATAGTGAGCACCCTAGCCTTGCATCATATGCGATGTTTTGGGTCATTTTGCCTAGAAATTCCTATAATTTATTGTATTGTGCACTTATTTATAGATTCTATAGGAGGATGTCATTGAAAACACTTCAATGGCTCACCTCCTCGATGCTCCAAAAACACGCAACAAGTATTTGTGCACCAATCATCCCTGTTCATTTTGTGTAATTTATGGCCATTATTCATACCATTATCCATACTTACCTACGTATCAATTTGTGTTGGTTGGCTTGCGTCAACTTTCTTTAGAGTCCAAAGTCATTATTATTAAAGAGTTTTACCGTTAATGATCCCCTTCAAATGATACGACTGTGATTTATTACATATTTTCCTTTGATGAACCTTCCTCATCATCCCATGATGTTTCTATTGTATTGTTAGACCCAAGATCCTCCAAGTTTTCTAATTGATCCTTTTGAAACAGTGAGGAAATATTGAAGCACTCATAGAACCAAATTTTCCCTGGGATGATATGCACTATCGTGTGACGTATTTTATCCTTGAAGAACCTATCCCCTCGACTTCATCTTCAGAAAAATTTTATATTGAATCAAAATAAATTTTTATTCATGGAAATGTTGTTTGGTTTAAAAAATTGATCCATTCCTTGACAATTTTGAAGAGGGTAATAAGGCTAACATCTCTCCCACCATCCAAGTGGACATTTTAGTTAATTTGAGAATGTTCGTTTAGGATCTTCTAGTACTCCTAAAGAAGTTGTTTCGTACAAATCACTCTTTAAAGAGTTTCCTGATGTTTTCTCTTCGTCCTATACTAAAATTCCCAACCTTGACCCTGTCATCATTAAACACCACATAAATACATTGACATAGGTTACATCAGTGTGCCAGAAACAAAGGCCCATTCACCTGTTGAAAGCGTTAGCCATTAAATACAAAGAGAAATTACACAAATTTTGGTTCATTATCTGATTGCATATATACACCATGGATATCTAATTCTAGTCTCAATCTACAAGAAACAAGGCACCTTACAAATTTGTACCAAATTTTGGGATCTTAACCTAGTGTGTTCAAAAGAAAACCACCTCACCCATTTCATAGATCAAGTAATCAATGCATTCATGCGGTACAATGAGACTCAAATACCAGTATAATATTTCCTTCACTATCCCATGGGGAATGTGTGCTCACCAATTCATGCCATTTGGACTCAAGAATGTTGGAGCCACTTTATAGCATGCTATGTCATATTACTTTCATGACTTGCTGCACATAATTGTCTCATACTTAAATGACCTCACAACTCGTTCCAAGAAATGTTGGCATTGTTTGGAGGATCTTCGACAAGTATTCCTCCAATGTCGCAAATGTAATATCTGCTTGAACCCACTTATGTGTGTCTTTTCACTAGTATAAAATGAGAGATAAGTGACAAAAAATGACAAAAATCCACCTATAAATGACCACTTTTGATTTGGCAATCGGTGTTTCCTAATTTTCGATTTTTTATCACACGACAAAAAATGTGGTCATATTTAGTTTGGTCATGTATAGCTTGTCTTATGGTCATTAATTTGGTTTTATATCTGGTCATATATTTGGTTATTAATTGTGAAAATTAATGACCAAATAGATGATGAAAGTAATGACCACATGACAAGGTATAAATTACCAAACTAGATATGATCATAGTTTTGGTCACGCGATAAGAGACCAAAAATTAACCACCAAAACTGTCATTTGGTCGTTTATATGCGAATTTTGGTCATTTTTGTATCACTTATCCCTCATTTTTTGGTTAGTAATTTAGTTGTTTTTAACCGATATTGCAGTATAATTAGGGCACGGAGGAATCAAACCACCAACCTCCTACTAGTAAGGCATTTTCTTTTCCATTGAGCTAGCACCCTTAAAGAATTTGGGAACCTAACTTATAGTTTCCTCTATAATAGTTAAAAATACGAATACATGCCTTTGAGTACCTAATGGATAGAAAAGTATGATAGATTGTATAAGTTCATAAGATATGATCAAGCAAGTTATGAAAACCATGCACATATGTATGGAAATACTATAAAACTTCGAAATCCAATATGGGGTATTTCCTTACCGATGCACCCCCCATGGTATATATTACATAGAATTTTACCAAATGCTTACACAAGTGAGGTATTAATGTGGTTGTTGACCTATTTGATGTGTAAATTGGATACTAGAAATTAGTATTATTTTAACACTAAATTAAATTTACCAAATCTAGAAGCATTGAGTTTTGAGCAAGCCAAAATCCTCATACCAAATATTTTATTTCTCAAAATTGGGTTGTACAATCTAGACACCTAGTGGAATTATTACAAATGACACCAAAACAAAAATAGTTAGAGGTATTTTCTTATAAATGACTATCATTGGCTGAAATGAATGTGTATTCTTGATGTTCATCTAAACAAATCATATAGACTAATTTTCAAGTACAAGATGCAGTTGTGTTAAGTTCAATCCATTTGGAAGCTTTGTTTTAATATTAAGAAGGTATAATTTGTAACTAAGATTTGATGTTCGCAAGTCTATCCATTCACAATTAACATTAATATCAAGGACCACACTAAACCAAGTGTCCCTCCCACAATAAGAATGAAACTATTAACCATATGTTATAGTTTTGTAATTTTTCCAAGTTTGTTGAGAATATTGGGCCTATAATATTTATAACTCATTGTGCCCAACCATCATTCTTATTTGTCGATGATTTAAAAAAATGGACCTCATTGATTTGTCAAGTTCTAATACACATATCTATTTGTAAAATTATTAGATATTTTAATGGACAATTCATCATTGTCAATCATAATGTCACTACTATAAAGGCGTTGAGATTGTACTTTATCTAAAAATATTTAGTTATATATGAGAATTTAATAATATGAAAATCGCATATATTGGTATTTCTCAAACCAACTAAGAAATAATATAGAACTACAATATTAAAATAACATCATAAAACACCATGGATGCATGAACTACGATAAAGAAACATGCGAGGGAAAATGTTCCAAGAGGAATAAAGTATTGTTCCTTGCTCGTATTATTATCCAAAAACACAGTGTACATATAGAGAAAATGGTTTGACTATATAGTAAATAGACATTGGCATTCTATACAAATCTATAGAGTCACATTTTTCCTTTTCTTGGCTTTCTTATCTCTCTCTTATGTGGTTGGTTTCTATGGAATAAAGACTACTGTAATAAGAGTTAAACCCATTTCTTTTCTTGCATCTAGGGTTTTAACTTTCTCTATTAGTCATTAGGGATATGGTTTTGGATCCTGTTATCAATCAAACTAGTAGTACTTCTTACAACCGAATTAGTATGGCCTTGTGTTGATGTATTTGTAACTTCAGAATGTATTCACTTGTATATCTTATGTATTGTACCTCGATGTTTCTATAAATAAGTATCTGTAATGTAATTGAGTCATGTCATGCCCCAATGTTCCTATCGGGAGATTCAATAATGTAAACAAGTCATGTAAAGTCATAGAGTGTAACCCTNAGGTTTATTAGACTCTCATAGAGAAGTCGGCCCTAGTGAGTTATTGTCAAGTTAGGAATTAGTATAAATAGAGGGGGAGCCTCTCTATTTAACACACATTCACTCACACTCAGTGATAGTGCATAACTGAGAGAGAAAGAGGAAGTTGGGACAAGAGAGAGAGAGACTACTGCTGTTGAGAGATCATCTTATTGTCTTTGGGTTTTACTTTTGGTGTTGATTCTGTCTCTGAGGAAGTTGCGGGTTTTTCTCCTTTATGGTTTCCCCAAGGAAAATATTTTTGTTCATTGTCTCTTGTGATTTATTGTTGTGCTTGTTATTCTCTCATACAAGATCCTAAGATCATATAGCTTGAATGTTAAAAAATTTAACATGGTATCAGAGCTAACTTAAGAACAAGACATTGTGCAGCTACTAAAGCTAGGGATTCATACTTTTTGGATCTCTCTCTAGATATTTTCAGCAAAAGGAGGCTAGGATGATCCTCCTCTCTAGGGCACATCTTTCTGTCGAAGCAGAATCTGATTCTGAGCATTTTCAGCTTTTGACTCAACACTACTATGGGAAATTAGGGCTTTCCACAGAAGTGGAATTTTTGAGTGAGCCCAGAACTGGATTGATCTCCTCCCCAATTTTAGAGATCAAGATCAAAAAATTTGGTTGGGTAGAACTCCAGGAAAGTGAAACCCTAATCTGCTCCTAAACTAGAAAACCAGCTCTACAGAAATTCAGCTCCAGATCTAGTTTCAACATCTTAACTTGGTAAGATCTAAATCATTTGTATTTCCATTTTAGGTTCTCTGTTAATATGTCTCATCATACCAAGCTTGATGAAAATATTGATGGAGCCAATAACTTCTGAGCTTGGAAGTATAGGATCTCCCAGGTTCTGGAAGAAAATGAGTTGGACTCTTACATCAATGAAGAGGTTCCAGTTCCAGAGGGAGATGAGGCTAAGGCCTTACACAAGAAGAAATTGGTCATGGATATGAGGATTATTTCTGATTCAATAAAGGATCACCTCATACCATAGGTGTCCTCCCTAAAGACACCTAAAGAGATGTTTGATGCCCTGACCAATTTATTTGAAGGGAAGAACATAAACTAGAAGATGACTCTGAGAAACCAATTGAAGAATGTAAAGATCCATAATGCGAAGACCATCCAGTCGTACTTTACAAGGGTCTCTCAGATCAAGGAACAACTTGAAGCGGTAGATGAAGAAGTAGAGAATGCAGAAATTGTGATGACCACCGTAAATGGTCTTCCTAGGGCATGGGACTCTTTCATTCAACGGATCTGTGCCAGAAAGAAGCTAGTCAAGCTTATCAAACTGTGGGAGGGGTGCTCACAAGAATAAGCTTGAATATTAGTTTGAGAATAAAATATGGGAAGTGAATATCAAGTTCTCATAGTACAATCCAAGAAAAGCAAAACAGACCATCACAAAGGTAAGCACTCTCACCAGAAGAAAAACACTAGAAAATCTAACAAAGATTTGTCCAAGTGCACTTGCTATACATGTGGTGAAAGAGGACACCTTGCAAGATATTGTCCTAGAAACAAAGATAGATCTCACAAGAGGAAGGGAAACAAGAAAAGACATCATGCTCATGTTGCATAGGATGACAAGCCTTCCAAGAATAGAATCAAACAAGACAGTGATGATTCTTCAAGTGATGAAGAATATGTTTTGATTTCCGCTCTCACGGGAAACATCACACATGGAACTAATGATTGGCTTATAGACAGTGGGGCTTCCAAACACATGATGGGATTCAAAGAATCATTTGTGAAACTATCAAAACATGAATCACCCCACAAGGTGAAACTTGGGGATGACTACTAGTATCCAATACAAGGTAGTGGATAATCCTCCTACAAATTAGACTTTGGAAAGTCTATGAAAATAAAGGATGTCCTATTTGTACCAGGACTAAGGAATAACCTACTCTCCATCTTTGCATTAGATGCAAAAGGCATGAGAGTTGCATTTATAGATGGACAAGTTCTCATGTGGCCAAAAGGAAAGACTATTGACGATGTAGTAGTAATTGGAGAACAAGAGGGAGGACTATACAGATTAAAGGGCCAACCAGAACACGCTTTGGTTCATGACTCAGTAGAACCAAATGAACTTTGGCATAGAAGGCTTGCACATGTGCACTATAGGGCACTACCACTTGCAAGCAAAGTTGTTGAAGGTCTTCCAGAAATACAAGCAAAACATGGAGGAGTATGCAAGGGATGTGCGAAAGAAAAGAACACAAAGAAGACATTTCCAAGTAGTGAAAGCAAGGCTAAAGGAATCTTGGAAATAATTCACTCTGATGTATGCAGTTCGATTTTATCCAATTCATTAAGTGGGTATGTATACTATGCTTCTTTCATTGATGATTTTTCTAGGAAGACATGGATATGCTTCATGAAGAACAAAGATGAAGTATTCAGGAAGTTCAAGGAATTCAAAGCCTTGATTGAAAACTACACAGAGAATAAGATCAAGATTTTCCGATCAGACAATGGTGGAGAATTCACATCAAATGAATTCAAGGAATTATGCAAAGATTCATGGATTAAGAGGGAGTTGACCACTTCCAAAAGAAAATGGGGTTGTAGAAAGAAAGAATAGAACAATCATGGAAGATGCAAGGGCAATGCTTCATGATCAATATCTTCCTGTGCATATATGGGTAGAAGTTGCCAGGACAGTTGTGTATGTATAGAACCATACTCCACATAGAGTACTTGAGAACAAGATACCTGAAGAAGTGTTTTTCGGAAAGAAACCAGAAGTCAGTCATCTCAGAATATTTGGCTATCTAGTATACATTCACATTCCAAAAGAAAAGAGGACAAAGTTAGATCCTTCAGGAAGGAAGGGTATATTTGTGGGATACTCTGAAAGCTCGAAGGCTTACAAAATATACTTTCCGGGATTCAAGAATATCGACATCAGCAGGGAAGTAAAATTTGATGAAGACTTAGCTTACAACAAATCCAGAAAGTGACCTGTTGAAGAACCTAAAGAAACAGAAGTACCCAGAATTCATGACACAACCATGAACAATGCAACTCAAGAAGAATATCGAGAAATAGAGGAACCTAAAGAACCTGTAGATCCACCTTAGGAGAAGAATCCTCATAAGTGGAAACCTGCATGGGCATGAGAAGCTATCCAAGGTGCAGAAAGATATGGGGCTCCATAAGAGATACACACAGAGAGGAAAAGAACCAGTTCCTGCTCCGGTTATGTAGCCCTATTATGTGACTTCGTTGATAGAGAACCTTCCAACTATGAAGAAGTAGAATAAAAGAAAGAACGAAAGGATGCTATGATTGAAGAGTATCAATCAATCATGAAGAATTATGTTTGGGATGTTGTCCTAAGACCAGAGGGGAAGTCTGTTGTGACTTCCAAATGGATCTATAAGATCAAGCATGTCGTAGATGGTAGCATAGAGAAATATAAAGAAAGATTTGTGGCTCGTGGTTTCTCTTAGAAAGAAGGAATAGATTATGAAGAAACCTTTGCACCTGTATCTAGATATACCTCCATCAGATCAGTACTTGCTTTAGCTGCAGTAATGAAATGGAAAGTACACCAGATGTATGTCAAGACAACTTTCTTGAATGGTGTAGTAGAAGAGGAAGTATATGTGGATCAACCACTCGGTTTTGAGACACATGAATGAGAGACTCATGTGTGTAAGTTAAAGAAAGACCTGTATGGTTTGAAATAGGCACCAAGGACATGGTACAATAGAATTGACAGCTTCCTATCCAGTTTGGGCTTTACCAAGAGTAAAGCAGATTCCAACCTTTACCACAAGGTTTAAGAAGGGAACCTAGTGATACTCCTACTGTATGTAGATGATCTATTTGTAATAGGTGAGGATGGGTTGATTGCTGATACAAAGAGGAAGCTTGTTGCCGAGTTTGAAATGAAGGACTTGGGTATGATGCACTACTTTCTAGTCATGGAGGTGTGGTAGAATGCAGATGGATTTTCCCTAGGACAAGGGAAGTATGCAATAGAGATCCTGAAGAGGTTTGAGATGATGGACTAGAAGTCCATGACCACACCTATGGCATCAAACCTAAAGCTATTGAGTGATGCTTCATCAGAATCAGTTGATGCTACAATGTATCATCAGATGATTGGGTCCTTGATGTACCTGACGAATACAAGACCAAATTTTTTCTTTGCTGTGAGCACATTGAGCCAGTTCCTAATGGATCTAAGACATGTTCACTTGATTGCTGTAAAGCATATTCTGAGGTACCTGAAGGGTACAGTTGATTATGGGCTCAAGTATGAGGTGAATCAGAAGATTAACTGGAAGGTTATGTGGATTTGGATTGGGGAGGAAGTGCCATTGATATAAAGAGCACTTCAGGGTGTTTCTTTAGTATGGGATCATGTGTGATCTCCTGGTTTAGCAGGAAGAAATCCTATGTGGCACTGAGTACAGCCAAAGCAGAGTGTGTTGCATCATTTTCGGCTAGTTGTAAGGCAGTATGGCTAGGAAAGCTACTATCTGATTTATTTGATCTACAGATGGATGCTACTTGTATATATTGTGACAACCAGAGCTGTGTGAAGTTGTCGGAGAACCCAATGTTCCATGACAATTCAAATCATATTGAGATCAAATACCACCATATCAGGCATATGGTGCAGAGAGGAGCAGTAAAGCTCCAATATGTTGCGATGGATGAGCAGATAGCTGATGTACTGAGAAAACCATTAACCAGAGTGAAGTTTGAGTACTTTTTGGGAACTTGGGCAGACCCGGGTTAATACTTTACACATCGCACCAACAAAAGACCCACTGTGTTGGCCCTTTCGGCAACAACCTGCGCGCAGGTTGCAGTCTCACCCGAAACAGCAATGGGGTGCCGCAGAATCAGGTTTCTGCATGCAGAGAGGGGTATTACTGTACCTTAGCCTTTCTTAATAATTACTAATCAACTTCTGATTAACTTATCATTCGTTCATATATAATTTCACAGCATAATAAACAAACCAAACTTGCATAACCCACTACCGGGGATTCACAGCGCAGCTTAGTAGTAACAGAGATCTTATATTATCAGATATATTCGGTTTAATGCATAAAAATAACAAAACAGGAACAACACAACAAAACCACAACACAAAATATAACGTGGTTCACCCCCAGTGTAGGGGCTACGTCCACAAACTGCGTTTTATTCCTCTTTCCTCAAAACCACAGTTTATCTGCGCACTCAGCTGCAGATTCCTTCTTCCTTTGACAGCCGTGCACACAGCAGCAGGCTTCTGCGCACACAGCTGCAGACCTTTCTTACTTTCTTACAAAAACCCTCTGCGCACACAGCTGCAGAGGTCGTCCACGCACACAGCTGGGACTTGTTCCTTCCTTACAAAATCCAACCTTACTTCACCTTATCTTTCTTACATCAAAAAGCCTAACCTATCCATTTTCCATAAGCGCTTATTTATACTGCGCAGCTTTACAAAAACCATGGTCTTAAACCATGGGCACCCACAAAAACCCTAAACCCTGGATTTAACCCATGGTTTTATTACAAAAAGAGAGGGTTTTGACTTACCCTGCCACCCCTAAGACTATTTTGTCCCAACGCTCTGCTTACAAATTAACCGCGGAGTTTACCCCCTATGGAGCATGCGTTCCAACAGTACTTCAAGGAGAAGCTTGGTGTTCTCTAGATCGAGATTCCCTCCAAAGGGAATTGATGTGTCCGTTGGCCTTTTCAACATGGTGGAAGGATGAGCTGCACATTCTCATATGTAAGTGCAGAGATATTCTAATGTGATTGTGGGATGTGTTCCCAAATGATCAGTGCAAAGACATTTTGATGTGATTGTGGGATGTGTTCCCACATGATTAGTGCAGAGCCATTCTAATGTAATTTTGGGATGTGTTCCCACATGATCAGATATAAGTGCAGAGCCATTCTGATGTGATTGAGGGATGTGTTCCCACATGATCAGATATAAGTGCAGAGACATTATGATGTGATTGAGGGATGTGTTCCCACATGATTAGATATAAGTGCAAAGCCAGTTTGATGTGATTACGGGAAGTGTCCCCACATGATCGGATGTAAGTGCAGATCCTTTCTGACAAGATGAGGTCGGATGTAAGTGTATATCCTTTCTGACAAGATGAGGTCGGATCTAAGTGAAAACCATTTCTAACAAGATGAGGTCGGATGTAAGTGCAGATCCTTTTTGACACGATGGGGTCAGATGTAAGTGCAGAGCCTTTCTGACAAGATGAGGTCGGATGTGAGTGCTAGGAATTTATGACATTGGTTTTGGATGTGTTCCTCCCATGGTCAGATGTGAGTGTTGGGCGTGCCTTTCTGACATGGTTCTTGGATGTTTTCCTCTCATGGTCAGATGTAAGTGTTGGGAGAGCCTTTCTGACATGGTTCATTCCATAGTCAGATATAAGTGATGAAGACGATGAAGACCTACATGAATGCTAGGCCTACAACTAGCATGAAAAAGGGATGGCTCTATAGAAATTCCTGTGACGAGTAGAATTGAGATAGCACCAGTGATGATCTAGCAGTGATGATTTAGACCAAGTGATGATCCAGACTTGATGATGATCCAGTGATTCTCTAGATCAAGTGATGATCCAGAATTGATGATGATCTAGGGATGATCCAGATCAAGTGATGATCCAAACTTGATGATGATCTAGTGATGATCTAGATCTAGTGATGATCCAAACTTGATGATGATCTAGTGATGATCCAGACTTGATGATGATCCAAATCTAGTGATGAAGATGACTTAAAGATGAACATGAATTGAAGATGAAGATGACTTGAAGATAAAGATGACTTGAATATGAATATGACTTGATGATGATCCAGATGATACAGATAAGAAGACTTGTGCTGATAAATTATGTCGAGAGAATACCTTCCTAGTTAAGAGGGAGTGTTGATGTATTTGTAACTTCAGAATGTATTCACTTGTATATCTTATGTATTGTACCCCGATGTTTCTATCATTAAGTATCTGTAATGTAATTGAGTCATGTCATGCCTCCATGTTCCTATCGGGAGATTCAATAATGTAAACAAGTCATGTAAAGTCATAGAGTGTAACCCTCCTTATTGATCAAGGTTTAAAGTCCCCACAGTTGTGGGGCCCTAGGGTTATTAGACTCTCCTAGAGAAGTCAACCCTAGTGAGTTATTATCAAGTTGGGAATTAGTATAAATAGAGAGGGAGCCTCTCTATTTAACACACATTCACTCACACTTAGTGGTAGCGCATAACTGAGACAGAAAGAGGAAGTTGGGACAAGAGAGAGAGACTATTGTCATCAGGATATCATCTTACTGTCTTTGGGTTTTACTTCTGGTGTTGATTCCATCTCTAAGGAAGTTGTAGGTTTTATCCTTTATGGTTTACCCAAGGAAAATATTTTTGTTCATTGTCTCTTGTGATTGATTGTTGTGCTTGTGATTCTCTCATATAAGATCCTAAGATCATATAGCTTAAATGTTAAAAATCTAACACCTTGTGCTAGTGACAATAATCATGGAAGGAGGGCTAGACCTAATGTCACGTAGGACTAACTCCTTTGGGTAACTCCTAAACCTAGGAGAGAGGCCTTAATTAAGAGAAAAACACCTCCAAATACCCTTTGAGAACTTTATGGCAGAGATCAGTGCCTTATATGGAGTAAAACATCAGAGATAAAGACACACAAATGATAAGGAAGGAGTTAATTTAAGTCTGTGGACTACTATTATAAAAATATCATCACTTTAACATAGTCTCCATATAAGACAAATTTCCAAAGTAAAATTCTCAAGAAATAAAGGTACTAAAATTTTGTAGCAATTGTTAAGTACATTTTGTCACTTAAATTAGTAAATATCAACACTAAAATGCTCCACATATCACAAAATGAAATCAGAAAAATTCATCCCTAAGAGTATGACCATCATGTGATTAGGACACATTAAATAACCCAGTCAGGTCAACAAAAGGTCTAATAAAAGTTCATTTTTTGATAGCATATACAAATATTGTCTTGACAATTTCATGATTCCCAAGGTGGCAGAATCAAACAACCTTAAATATTTGTGGATATTTTAGGCAGGGAAAATTTAGCGGGTGGATCATATGTTGTGAATTACAAATACTTTTTTGCGTTTTGATTTTATTTGTATTTTTAGGGATTTTCCAGTTATATGTTGTTTTTGGTTATTTTTACATAAAAAAAAAGATGCATAAAATTTCATAAAGAGAGTTGAATGTATGGTTTTTAGTTTATATTCTCTAACAATAGGGCTATGAGAGGCCGAGATCAACATCCCTCTACTTAAGATGGATTTCTATACTTGTAGCTAGGCCATAAGCTATAAACGTTTAGGGTTAGGTAGAAAAGCACTAACAAGGGAAAATATCAAAGTCCAATGCCCAATGTGGCAATGGTGAGATCCTGTAAAGGAATGTATCCTCAAGAGAGAAGATAAAATGAGAGCATAATATCGTAATTAAGTCCAAAGAACCTTAATAGCAGTGCTAGACCTACCTTAAGAAAGAATATTCCAACATCAATCAAGAAATGAGTAAGGAGATACCTTATGTCATCCTTGAGCATGATTTTTTCAACCATTCTTAGAATCCACTTAGAAAGAGCATAAAACAAACCCTAGAATATCGAAATTCATCTCCCAATCAAGAAAAAAATCATCCAAGAGAAGTGTGCATTAGCTCTTTTGCTCATAAACCAAGAGAAAAAAGAAAATTTTCATAATTTGAACTCTTGTCCTTGAATTTACAATGAGTTGAGGTTGCTCCTTTTATATGAGAAAACACTCAACTTTAAAATAAAATTTATCCTACAAGATAAGGATGAAATCAAATATTTTAGGGACTTTTACACTGACAACTTGAGGACTAAACCCTCCTAAGACATAAAATAAGAATAAAATAATGCAAAATGGATTCAATAAATGCACAAGTGAGACAAAAGGAGGACGTCATGCTCTAACTAACCCAAGCGTATGTGTGTCCCTCAATGTCTTCCACTTAAGAAACGTAAGATCTCGTCATAAAGGATGAACTTCGTGGGTCTAGGGACCAAGAGAAGGGCTTTTTTGCTAATAAAACATGTAACGTCTTCCAAAAACCTCTGTAAAAAAAACATAAAAAAAAAAAAATTGCAAATATAATTCCCTTCACATAATAGTTGGATATAATATTCGTAAGCATTCATCCTTAATATTAAATTAGATAACCAACATGGAAATCTACAAGAAGAATCAACCTTCCGTAATTAAATCTACCTCTGTAACTAGAAGAGGTATTTTTGCACAGAAACTGAATTTATGCACTTTGCGTTCCGCACTTCCGCTTCCTCCCTTCTGACCTCATAAATTAGGATTCAAAAACATACTAAGCGACGAAACATTTAAACAGTCTTCCACCTTCCTCCTCTTGCACTACCGCTTTCCTCCTTTTCGACCTCGAAAATTAGAAATCGAAAACCTAATGTACAACAAGAATATTTAACGGCCTTTCTGCCTTCCGCCTTCTGCACTTCAAAACTTAGAAATCGGCACTCAAATGTGTGAAAGAACATTTAACGGCCTTTTTTCCTTCCACACTTCGAAACTCAAATGTGCGAATGAAATTTTAACGGCCTTTCCTCCTTCCTCCTTCTGCACTTCTTCTTTCCTCCTTCCTCACTTCAGAACTCAGAAATCAGAAACTCAAATGTGAGAAGGTACTTTTAACGAACTTTCTTCCTTCCTCCTTCCGCACTTCCGCTTTCCTCCTTCTGCACTTTGGAACTCAAAAATAAGAAACTCAAATGTGCGAAGGAACTTTTAACAGCCTTTCTGCCTTCTTCTTTCCCCACTTCCACATTCCTCCTTTCGCACTTTGGAACTCAGAAATCAGAAACTCAAAAGTGCGAAGGAAATTTTGATGGCCTTTCTTCCTTCCTCCTTCCGCACTTCCACTTTATGCCTTCCGCCTATGTGGATCATAGAAGTCTTCACAACTTTAAGACTCTAACTTTACCTCCTGCTTTCCTCTTTCCACTGTGCGGATCACAAAACATAGAAATCTTAACATATTTATGCTTTAACTCTTCTTTTTTGCTTTCTGCCTTCCTCTATGCAGATTGTGGAACACATAAATCTTATTATCTTTATGTTTACACTATTTCTTTCCACTTTCTACCTTCCGCTATGTAGATCACGGAACATAGAAGTATTAACTCTTTTAAGGCTTTAACTTAACCTTTCCGCTATGCAGATCGTGGATCACGGAATTTAACACTTTGATGACCTTGAAATTTCTTTTCATCTTTCCTCTTTTCGCTTTTCGTTGGGAGGAGCACGGATCACGGAAAACACATTCTCACCTTGTCTCTTTGCAAAATTTCTCCTCTTCCACCTCCTTCCTTCCACCCTTCATAGACGGATTCCGGGGTACGGAACCACTTGAGGCAGATGGATTCTCACTCTACAACTAGGATTTTAGCCTCCAAGCTCTAAGAAAAAGCATAAACAAATATGGAAATAAGGATAGCATAATCGCAGTAATATACTCGAAATATTTACACTATATTTCTGTGTTTTTCCTTAAGTGATCTCAAATTTAATCCATTCAACACTTGGGCCGCTTCTACATGGTTTTCTTACCACTTGACCTTAGTAAGAGAACAGTAAAGTCTCTAAAACTCATCACATAACAACATATGCTAAGGTTTAGAAAATTCATGTACCCAAGAACAGCCTCAAACACCCTAGAATAGAGTTTTCCTTTTAAAACTAGTGAGGCCATAAATCAACACATTCCTATGCCTTTAGTTAAGCAGGAGAGATTCATTTTTAGGAAGACTATACAACAGGCAATTTTCAAATAAGTAAAGTGGAGTAGGTGCATTACTTCCTCCATGATATACCCATCCAATGTAGTCATAATCCGATTCTTTACCAAAAATGGATACTTTTCTTTGGAGAAATATAAGACCCATATACAAAGCATCAGCCATAGTAGGTGTATCATATAATTTATAACCTACCTAACCCAAGCAATCCTAGTCATTCCAAATACGGCATGATCACACACTAGTTCATGAGCAGTGCTCCAAGCCACAGACCTAGAGTTTCTCTATCTATCATTTTATCACCCACATTGATACATACTCAGATAATCCTTGAACACATCCATTAAGGGAAATCATACGTCAGACATGTAATTTTGTGCAGAGAAAAAATCCCCCCTTTTAGTTACCAATCTTTCCAGAAGCAAAGCACAATCAATCAAGCAGGACACAATGGCACCAGTTCATAGGCATCGTTCCATAAGCAATAGCTAGAAAGGAAATTTCCAAGCCCTATAGAAGCAATAACTAGTCTGATACATTCCCCATGCTTTAGACCCTTGGCACAGGGAACAAGAAGCTATAAATTGCATTTTCATACTTCAGGAAATAAACATATTCTTAAAATAGAAATAAAATGCATGTTACTGATATTCAAACACGGGTAACCGTACATGTTCCCTATATAAATGCAGGAAACATAGCAGTAACAGTCAATAAACCACATCTATGCATGTAAACCAGTGTATCTAGAATTCACTAGCATGCAAGCCTTAAACATTTTAATCCAATAGAGAAACCATAGTGTCGAAGGCATTTCATAGATAGTTAGAACAGAGTATGAGAACACACTGGTTTGTAATCAAATTTTTATCAATACACCAAATCGGGCATTTTTCATCAAAACAGAAGCATGGAAAAAAACATTCACACATCTGTGGATATATTCTGATCTCGGTGAAATGTAGAAACGTCAAACAAGAAACAGAACTTGTTTGTAGCATGATCCACAATGAAGAGGGAACATCCACGTTCCACCCAACCATAGATTAGGCACAAAGGTTCCCTCTGTCTTTAATCACCCCCAAGATAATTATGCATGCCAAGAGTGGTGATAGTCAAACTCAATTCAATTCTCTAGTGAGGAATCTCTTGTCTTACACAGACAATGTTTTCTTTAGCTTCCCTAACACAAAGTGCTCAGCACAACGAGCCCCCTTTCTTCCAACATCCTTCCCCTTTTATAGTTTTCTTTGTCTATATCTTTTGCATCCCACGAAATCTTTGTTCCACTACATTTTCGTTTCCCTGGGGTGGGAGGTCTAGTGCCATACTAGCCTTCCCATGCCTGTTTAAACTTCTTGAGAATGACCCTTCATGTCCCCCACTCTCGCATGCATAATTTCTCATTTGACATGGTTGTCCCTATCATTCAGATATTTATTCCGTGCATAATGTTTCAGTTACATTTTTCCTCCAAGGACCTGTCAGTGGTTTCATGAACCAACCAAACAAATAAAATAATTGATAATTATTACATAAATTGTTTGTGTATTGGGTGATATTACATCCTCCCCCCTTATTGCAACATTGTCCTCATTGTTCTTATTCATTTGTCGTAGCTTCTGAAAAATCCCTCTAATTCCTAAGTTCTTCTTTCTTCTTGTCCAGCCTTGCGCACAACCTTCTTTTCTTGGTCTCCAATCCTGTAGACAAATATGTAAAGCATTTGATGTAAACCTTACATCTTGGTCAGAAAATTACCCTCTTTGGTACTCCACGAAGTTGGAATACCTCTTTCAGGAAGTATTTCTACAATATTAACAACTTCATCAGTTGACTTTACAGGAGTACAAGAGCAAATTGCTTGACTTATTCTACGGTTGCAATTGCAACCCGGCAACATTATGCATGTATAACCACATACAAATCAGCAAGGAGATGCTAAACAACAAAGTTCTTATTGGAATTCTTAGTTCAATGGTCAAAATTTTCCCCAAGGCATGTTTTCCCTCATTTCACCTGCATGGCCTACAAGCACGCAGTTCATTTGAGAGGTCATCATAAGGAAAATTTCCATCATAAAATTTTCAGATCTATTTCATACATAAATTAAATTTCCCAAACATAAGTTCCTTGACCTTCGTTTGTCTCCAGCAGACCATAATACCTAGTTTCCTACAATATCTCACCTGACATGTCTCCTAAACATCAACAACTAATGTTATTGATAATCAAATAACATTGTGAATTCACAACTCTGTCACCTAATGAAATTGGATTTTTCCACCATGAGGCGCTTCCTCATATTGTTTGGATCTGTTAAGTGGAATCTCTTATCCCTATCACTTACAAATTTCTTCCCAAAACCTGGAATCCACACATAGCATGTCATCCTAACACAATTCTAGAATGAAAAAAAATTAGAACTGAAATTTGCATATATGTTTTGTTCTCAATTAGATTCCCCCATCATGATACCCTTCTCACATGGTAGATTCTGTCTTTATTTTATGGGACATGCCCATACTACCTGCAATCAGAAACTTCCAATCATCCAAGAAATTGTGAGCATCCCTGCATACCATCCTTTCATCGCAGGAATCACAATGATCCTCAAAATTGCAACACACAATACTATACAGTCACTTTATATGCATCATTAAAATTTTCAGGTATTTCTACCTTATTTATGCAAATAAAATATAGCACTCATGATTTAACAATCATGCTCCATACAATTTTGTCCTTTCAATAGAGCATAAACATGACTACCTTTTTACATGCAATTTTTGTTTCCTTTTATTCATAGCAGTTCATGAAGTGATCCCATAACTGCCAATAACTCTATCATTTTATATTTTAAAGGAATTGCAATGTAGTAGGTGTATCACAACCATGCATTCACAAAATGCATCTTGTATGTACCCACACATACCTTGGCCTCAAATTTCCAAGCGCTCCTTGGATGTGTTCTTCTTTGAGAAGTTCTGACATGAGTATATATACCTCAGGGTCATCTCCTCATGGAACTGCAAGTTCACATGCAGGCCTCCTCAACTTGTATATATATTAATCAACAAATACTACAGATCCTAACACCTCTTTAGGTGTTCCATGGTAGTTATGTTCCAGAGCCTAACACCTATTTTGGGTGCTCACTGGAATCTTTGTCTTACCAAGATCAGGCACTTCCTTTTCGGACACCATAATATCTAGGGGTTATTCTCTTCACAGAGTCCCCACTACCGTGACAGTCCCCTTACGTGGCATGAATGTGTGCAGAAAGAATTCCAACCAGATGTCTTATGCATGGGTGTCCCTAGTGATGCATATTAGTGCCTACCTGGTTGGGGGGGAAGCTATGTACCCAAAGTACATACTTCCTTCTTCTACAACTTTATCAACCCTTTTGTATCATTTCCATTACCAGGTTTGGGTACCTGCCACTATTCCATCAATAAAAAATCAAAATCCTTACATCATGGATTAGTATAGCAGCAATATTTCCATCTACTACAGATATATATTGTTTTCAGAACTGGCACTTCTCATGCTTACATAGCATGATATAGACGTTATTAGTTATCCACTATGGTCCACCATAAATGCAATGGATTTAATTGATAACAACATCTTGCTAGTCTTCTGTAGTATAAAACGAAGCATATTGATTTTAGATGTTACCTCATTGATTGTTCTCTTACCAGGGGTTACACAACCCTAACACCAACCTCTTGATCATAGGTTTGTTAGCCTAGAATTTCTTCACAAGGTTATTGGTCACCTACACAGTATCATAAGCATCTCCATCCCTACTTCTATTCCCTTGGTCTTGCAATCATTGCCATCGACCATGATATCATAGACAATAATAATCATCAATTGTGGTTTAGGTGCATATGTACAAATTTACTAATTTTTCCATTATGCAATATTATGCAGAACATCTTTATCTGCCCTATTCCCTATCCTTCGTATGACTACCAGTGCATATGCATCAGACCTGCTTACCTCTTGTATTTCTAGTATTCCTATGCCAAAGTTTATGTACATGGAATTTCTAAAATACAAATATATTGGCAATAGAAGAGTTGAGAAGTTTTTCCTTTCCAAATGATTATCATAGCAGGAAACTCCCTTTTTCACATAAAAGTTGGTCAAAATCCCAAGCTTCTCCGGGAAGGTAGCTGCAGTATAACAACTCTAGTATTCTGCAATTATATGATAGTACTCCCCTTGGGGCATCCTACAAGTCTAGCACTAAACCTTCCTTTGGGATTTAGCTTGTTCTTTTAATTAGCAACTTGCAAATTTGGCTCCTTGGCCAAAAATGTTCCTCGTGCTTGTTGGGGGGTAGTACTGGTATCTTTTCTGAAAACAAATTCATAAACTTACTTAAGTCTGGGTATCCTTTTACCAGTGTTTTCCCTTCACTAAGGAGCAGTTAAAGGACTCGCATAGCACACCACTTGCATCCTTTCTCACACATTTATTTAAATGCAAGGAAGATATCTGCCTTTAAGAAACAGGCTTGCTAAAACCCCTTACCTTCCTAATAGTTCTATCCTCGGCCACATAAGTAAAGGTTTTATCAAAACAATCCATTATTACTTGATGCTTTGCTAACCTCTCCATGTCAATAATCATATTATACATACAATTGTATGTCTATTAAGGTTAATATCAACAACATAGGCAAGAATCAAAATATAACAAGATTAGATTACATGATTCACAAGGAACTAATAGGTAAACATATTCACTTCATAGTGCATATTTATTCCACAGTAAGCACTCTCCTATTTTCTTTTGGATGTCCAAGTAAACACACCAAGTGTTGATAGTACTCAAGTGCTCATTTGAGCTATCCAACACCAAGATAATTAGATGTAAAACAATCAATTTATACCTTATGGTCTTGTACTTTATCTTCACCATCCTCATATAATACCCATTACCTTTTGTTTAGCTCTAATGGTTGATAGGACTAGCTAGTGCTTCGTATGTTTTACCTTGGTAAGTTGGTAGGGCTTCATCATCCTTGTGGTGTTGCAACTTAAGGTGGATCCTAGATCACTTAATATAGTAGTGGTGGGGTTAGAAATATCACCTTCCCATTCCCCATTTTTCCCACTAGTTACATCCCAATAAGGTATTAGATAAATATACATGAGGTTCATTTTTACGAGAGCCACCTGAGTCAAGTTTAATCGGCTACACTATTAGTACTTACTCTTCAACAGTGATATAAAGAATACCACTAAGTCATTGCTAGTTCCCCTTCAATATAGCCACCATATAAGTTTCTAGTGGAGATCACAAGGGAACCTATCTTCAAAATACTTACAACATGCACAACTATGTTATATGCAACAATTCCCATTTAACTGAGACTCAAAGGGCATAACCACATATCACTTTTTACCTTATCACAAAGCATAATCCTTCTTAGAAATTATTCAATAAGCCATTATTCATTAACTAAAATTAGTCATACAACAGTTCTCATGCATACCTGATCATTAATTCATAATACCTTAACCTATTTTCGTCCTTTATCATTCATGTAATGCCTACAAAAGAAAACATACATGCATCAATTACCATACAAGCATCCCTTGCAGTACATCATTCATACTCCTCATCCATCATACACCCATTAGAATACATTGATCAAGATCCATCAATTTAATACACAACCGACATACTTAACTAGGACTCATCAAGCAAAATATGGTTATCATTCAGCAATAGTTATTACCTTGGTGTGCTTTAGCAAAACTCAATGTTCCCAAAAGGAGACAGGGTTGAAACCTATGGATTTGTTTTAAACATTCCAAATAAAACTTTTATGGTTATAACAAAGTTTTCCCATAATGCAGTGGAACTAGATGTTCCCAAAAGGTGACAAAGATGAAACCTGTAGCTCTGATACCATATGTAACGTCTCCCAAAAACCTCTGTAAAAAAATCATATGATTTTTTTTTTACAAATATAATTCCTTTCACGTAATAGCTAGCTATAATATTCGTAAACATTAATCCTTAAGCTTAAAGCAGATAACCAACATGGAAATCCGCAAGAAGAGTCATCCTTCTGCTGTTAAATCTACCTCTGTAACCAAAAGAGGCGTTTTCGCACAGAAACTGAATTTCCACACCCTGCGTTTCGCACTTCCACTTCCGACCTTCCGACCTAAAAAATTAGGAGTCAGAAACATATTGAGCGATGGAAATATTTAAACACTCTTGTGCCTTTCGCCTCCTGCACTACCACTTTCTGCCTTTCCGAACTTGAAAATCGGAAATCAAAAACCTAATGTACGACGAGAATATTTAACGGCCTTTCCGCCTTCCTCCTTCCGCACTTCCACTTTCCTCCTTCCGCACTTCGAAACTCAAATGTGCGAAGGTACCTTTTAACGGTCTTTTCACCTTTGGCCTTCCGCACTTCCACTTTTCTCCTTCCGCACTTCAGAACTTGGAAATCGAAAACTAAAATGTGTGAAGGAACTTTTAATGGCCTTTCCTCCTTCTGCACTTTGAAACTTGGAAATCCAAAACTCAAATGTGTGATGGTACTTTTAACAACCTTTCCTCCTTCCACTTTTCGCACTTCCGCTTTCTAACTTCCACACTTTGGAACTCAGAAATCGGAAACTCAAATGTGTGAAGGAAATTTTAACGGCCTTTTTGCCTTCCACACTTCTGCTTTCCACCTTCCATATTTCAGAACTTGGAAATCATAAACTCAAATGTGCGAAGGAAATTTTAACGGCCTTTCCGCCTTCCTCCTTCTACACTTCCTCTTTCCTCCTTCCGCCTATGCAGATCGCAGATCGTGGAAGTCTTCATAACTTCAAGATTCTAACTTTACCTTTCGCTTTCCGCTTTCCACTATGTGGATCGTAGAACACTGAAATATTTACATATTTATGCTTTAACTCTTCTTTTCCACTTTCTAACTTCCCCTATGCGAATTGTGGAACACAGAACACGAAAATATGTCAAAAAGGTGACAAAATAGATGCCAAATATTGCCGCTTTATTTTTATTATTTCGTGATTTTACTAAGCAATTCTATGATATTTGGAAATATGTCTGATATATGAATTTGTTTTGAATATCATAGTCTTTAAACGAGCCAACATTGGACATGCATTCATGCTAGATACGCGTAGAGCATATCCATCTCGCCATTCAGCCTCCTGATCATCTCGTGCGTTCTTAGTTGGTATATTCCCAAATGATTAAAGTGCAAAATAGCCTTTAGCTGTTTTTGTTGTCCACATGTTTGATGTTACGATGGTCCTTGTTGTCCACGTGTTTCAGTCTTCCCAGGGTGACAGAAAAAGACGCCCTTAAAGATGCTTGGATAATTCAAATACGGAAAATTTATTAGGCAGACAAAATTTACCAATTTCCAAATATTTTTTGGGTTTTAAATTTATTTGAATTTTTAGGATTTTTGACAATATTTAGATTTTTAGCATTTTTCAACATATAAATGCATTTAAAATAAAAATATGCATTAAATTTAATAAAGAGAGTTGATGTTATGGTCTTCAAACTCTAAAGAAACTTCTTTTATTTCTTCATCTCGATCTTGATCAGAGATGTCTTCATGGATCTTTCCCTATACGTCATCGATCAAGCCCTTCCTCACATATTTATCCATATTGGCTTCCCACTCTTTTTTGAATGCTTCGACCAAATGGCCAAGTGAGAACTACATATTTGGATGGAGGTCTTTATACCAATATCTGACATCCTAATTCTTCTTCAAATTAAGATATAGCACAAATAACTGCATTGCAACATCCTCATGTATTATATTATATTTGACAATAAATCCCTAAAAATTTAGAGATGTGTTGAATTTGTATACTTGTATTCTCGAAACTTGGAAAAGGGATCTTTCCCATCATTTTCAGTATTGAACTAATGTGGATACCCCAAAATGCATGAGAAATCCAATGCATCAAACCAAGGATGGTACATCCATACTTCATCGAAGGATTTCATATCATCTTTTGAGTTCTCTTCGAATTACACAATTTATTGATCTTCTTTTCAATGACAGTGGCCAGGAGAGACTCGTCAAGTTAGATTTAAACAAATCTCACCAAACTACTAAACAAGAATCTACCTGATATTTAAGGAAGATGTTAGATGTATATGGAAAAATAATGGATTCAATCGAAAATTCCTTCTTCAATTGGAGTCTCCATGTAAGATATGCAAGATTAGTATTTAACAAATATATCTTCAAAATGATAAATAAATACTTACCTCAATTTTTTTACCAAATGTCATCCTTTCTAAGGAGATAGAAAATATGACCTGAGCAACACACCCTAATTGTCCTAAAATAGTCTAGAAGTCTCACTGAAAATGATGCCAAAAATGTCATCAATCAATCTAGTAGTTCTTTTTCACAACATACTTAGTATGGCCTTGTATTAGTGATGGTAATCATGGAAGGTAGGATAGACCCAATATCACCTCATCCTAACTCCTTGAACTTCTTCGGGTAACTCCTAAACCTAAGGGAGATGTCCTAATTAAAAGAAGAACACTTGCAAACACCTGCAAATACCCTTCGAGAACCTTATAACAAATATCAGTGCCTTATATGGAGTCAAGCTTTAGAGATAATGATATAAATTATAAGGAAGGAATTAATTTAAGTCTATGTACTACTTTCATCAAAATATCATCACTTTAACATAATCTCAAATCTTGTATTTTTGGGTGTTTGTTGGGTGATTTTAAGTGCAGAAATGAAATCATGTGACACCAAAACCCTAAACACCCACACTCTGTAAAATCTAGCAACGTTTTTACATGTTTTGAAAATTCCGTGAAGATTCATGACCAGAAATGGGTTTAAAACAACTAGAAATAGAGAGTAAATATTCCCCTCGTTAGACAACTTGCATTAAATAACCTAGTCGGGTAACCAAAAATTCCAATCATAATTTATTTTTTGACAATTTGTAGAAATTTTGTATTGACCGTTTCATGATTCCCAAGGTGACAATCATGCACCATTAAATATTTGTGGATAATTCATGTAGGGAGAATTTAGTGAGTGGATCATATTTTCCAAATTCCAAATACTTTTTTGGGTTTTGAATATATTTGTACTTTTTAGTTATATTCCTTTTTTGGTTAATTTTGCATAAAATTTGATAAAGAGAGTTGAAGGTAGGGTTTTTATATTATCTTCTCTAACCCTAGGATTACGAGAGATCAAGATCAACATCCCTCTACTTCAGATTGATTTCAATACTTGTAGTTAGACCATAAGCTAGCAACCTTTAGGATTAGGTAGAAAAGCACTAACTAGGGAAAGTCACGGGAAAGTATGAAAGTCCAAGGTCCAGTGTGGCAATTAAGAGCTCCTGTAAAGGAAGGTCTCCTCAAGCAAGTAGAAAAAATTACATCAGAACCCTAATTTAGTTCAAAGCACCTTAAGAGAAATGTTGTAACTACCATAAGAAAGAATATGCCAAAATCAATCAAGAAATGAGAAAGGAGACACCTTACACCATCCTTGAGCATGAGGTTTTTCAACCATTCTTAGCTCCACTTAGAAAGAGTGCAAAATAAACCCTATATCATCCACATTCATCCCCCAAGCAAGAAAAATATCATTAAAGAGAAGTGTGCATTAGCTCTTTTGTTCATAAAGCAAAAGAAAAAAGAAAATTTTCATAGTTTGAACCATTGTCCTTGTGTTTACAATGAGTTTAGGTTTCTCTATTTATATGAGCAAACCCTCAACTTTAAAATAATATTCAACCTACAAGATGATGATAAAATAGCATATTTTAGGACTTGTACACCCACAACTTCGGGAATAAACCTAATACGACATAAAATAAGAATAAAACATGAAGAATGGCTTCACTAAATGCACAAGTGACACAAAAGGAGGATGGTATGCCCCAACTAACCATGTGAGTTAATACAAGGGACACTTAATTTTCTTAATATATATTTTGGAATGTTAAAAATCAAGGTTGGTGATAATAAGATCCAGGGGCTATGTTACCTAGTTTAACCATCCACTTAATGCATGTTTCCAATGTTGATATAATATGTCATAGATTCAAATATGGTAAATGTCATGAGGCTACTCAATACTATTGTGGTGGGTGGTTGAGCCACCTTCCATTTGAATAATCTGAAGAAGAAGGGGCTTCCTACAAATTTTTCCTTGAAGTAACAACAACAACAATTGGGCTTAAGAAACTTTAAAATCATATGAGAGAACACCCTTTTAATTTATGTTACAAAATTTTGCAAGCAAATAATAAAGTTTCCACCATAGATGAGTAATATTTATGAATCATATAAGAGAAAACCCATTTAATTTATGTTACAAAATTTTGTAAACAAATAATAAAATTTTCACCATAGATAAGTAATATTACATGAGAGATTTTTTTCCAAAAAAATTAGGCTGAGAAACATCATGGCAATTCCCAACATTACATGGATGGTACATAGTATAAACATGTCAATGTTGATTATGACACCAATCAAGTAATAAAAAGAACATTAATTATTTAAATATCTAATGATATATTTGCATTCATGCAATTACGATTTATTTGATCGAAAGACATAGTAAGTCAAAGTACAAAATTGCCAAAGTTAATATATTTACAATAGTTTTTACAAATAGAGAAATAGGAGTAGGATGCGGTGAAGTCTAAAAACATTATTTTTATAAGTCCATATATGACATATTTTGAACTGGTTTGCAACATGGTAAATTTATTTAGAATAAGTTTTAAATATTATATTAAAAAAATAATTTAGAATAAATTTTAAATATTATATTAAAAAAAATGGGTAATGGAAACACTCTACTGGGCTCAATGGTGCTCTAATTTACATAAACCTTCATTTACATTTTTTATTAGCCAATCATCGTGCTCACTCGATTCAATTTATGATGTTTGAAAACCACCCTTAACATAGATCTACTCATTTTGTGGATGAATGCCGACAAGATGCCACAAATGCCTTCGTCCTCCTTGTTGTAAAAGTGATATATATGGATTTGAACCTATCTTCCGAATCAACAACTAGTTACTTTATGTTAGTGAAAACCCTAATTACTTTATGTTAGTGAAAACCCTAATTATGGGAATCATCTACCTGAAGGGCAGGGTTCAATGGGTCGCTCTCAGGTCTCTCCTGCAGCTCCATGGCGATATCCATCCCCTTCTCTGCGTTGGTAGTTGGGCTCACCGTGGATAGGCTCGGTCTCCAGGCTCTTTTCATCTCAAAGGCGGTATTTCTGTGTGCCCTTTTACCTCTGCAAGGGCCTGCGAGTAGTGATGGAGCTAAGTCGTCTCAACGTGTTTCCTCCTGCTCTTTTTCTTGCTTAATTCTTCTATCTAAAGCACAGGTTCTTGGGTACCTGGTCCAAGAGGTTCAGCTACTCGTTGTTTTCTCTTTGATTTATAGTTTCTCCTGTCCTTAGGGTTTACTCTGTCTTAGGGTTTCCTTGCCCATGGTGGTGGGTACCAGCTTGTAGCTTTTCTTGGAGTCCCTCCCCTTCACTGGGGGACTAGTACCAACCAAGATTTTAAAAAAGTGGGAAGGAATCGTTGTTTGTGGATGCACTGGTTGACGTCGTTACTCACCACCCTTGCATGGGTTTCTTCTCCTTATCCGTCGTGGGTTGGATCGGGTACAGGGTTGACTTTTGTTCTTATTTTGGATGATTCTCTGTCCTGAAGGCTCGGGTTTTCTTTCATCAAACCCTTCTAGCTGCTTCCTCGATCCTGTCAGTTGGATTCTTATCGCCGTTGACTTTGGACCCTCCTCGAAATGTGACCCCAGCCTCTTGGTTCGTTGGAATGGGGTTTTGGTGGGGTTGGTTTACTGTTTTTAGTTTTTTTTTCTTTACCCCCTTCCTCCAGCCGAAAGGGTTTTTGGAGCCGTTCCTCGAGTTGTGACTCAATCCCTAGTCTCTTCTTCAAATGGGGTTCTTTGGTTACGGTTTTTGTCCTATGTATATTATTTACCCCTATTTTGAGGTTGCGGTCCTACTTGGTCACAGGGGAAAGTAACATTTGGTTCTTCACAACGTCGTTGGGGAGCTGACTTGGAAGGACACTCCCTATGGCAGAACCGGATTTTCAGGCTTGCTACCACAGAAAGCGTAGGACTAATTATATAAAGGCACAAGAGGGACGCTATCGTTACGTTCTGGGACACGACATTTTCATGGAGCGTGTTACATCCCTTTGCTCCCGTGTTGTGGTTGGCAGGTTGGAATATTGTCGAATGAATAAGGCTTCTTGGGTCAATTGGGCCTCGGAAAACTGGAAGCCTCTTTTTTATTACGTCCCGACCATCAGCTTACTGTCGAACGGCTGGATAGTGTTTGTTTTCCTTGATGCTGAACACTGCACTCGGGCTCTTGAAGGTATTTGGCGTATCGGAAAGGGCTCGTTGGTTCTTGGACGCTGGCACTCCAAGTTCGATCCCTTGAGAGAGAGGATCTCCAAACGCCATCTGTGGGTCCTTTTACCCCACCTCCCGTTTCCCCTGTGGAGTAGACAATTTCTTGAAGGAATTGGGAACACCATTGGGAGGTTTGTATCTGTAAAGGACAACTTTCACCAAGTTTATGACAAGAGGGTAGAAAAAATTCTTGTTGAATTAGATATTTTACGGGGGCTTCCAACAGAAGTAGAGATTTTGTGCAACGAGCGCTTGCTGGTTCAGAGGCTCGACTATATGCACGTGCCTTTTAGATGTAGCTGATGTCGCTCTGTGGGTCATTTGAGGAACTCATGCCCACAAAGACTCGTAGGAGGCAATATCTCGGATGCTGATGAACTTGGATCGCCCAAGCCCCTTGACAGTCCTGCAGAAGGTCTTCATACTCCACCAGGTTTGTCTTTTGATTCCATTCCACCTTCTGATTTTGTTCCAGACTCCTTTTTAGAGGCCGTGGATAATCTGATACAGTCACATCAAAAATATGCACCTCCTCCCTCTACTCGCTCTTCAGAGTTGGCACCTTAGTTTCTTTCGATCCCCCCTTCCTTTTTATCCTTTCCTTCCCATCATGTTCCCTCCCCAAAGGAAACAGAGGCACTCCCTTCTCTTCCCAGCTCTGTCATCACCCATACTCCTAACTTGCAATTACCCCCTCCGGACTCGGGTTTCCCTGCTTTAGACTCGATAGAGGATTTCCCCCCACTTATACCTGATGCTCCTCTTTTTGTTCAGGTCCTTTCCCCTCATAGCCCCACTTCCTCCCCTTCATTCTCCGATCCTTCCCTTAAAAGATCCCTCTCTATCTTCATAGCCTCCACTCCTTCTTCCCCTACCACCCTTCACCTTAACTCCATAAAGTTTGCAAATGTGACTATCAGAAAACCTCCTAAAGGGAAAAGGGATATTAAGGCAGACCTCTCCTTTGCTTCACCTCCTTACATTCCACTCTCAGTCCGAATCAAGGACGCGGCCAGAGGCATCTCCTCTAGGGGACTTAGAGCATTGTCACCCCCAAAGGATGTTTCCTGATGTTAATCCTATCCCTTAACACTCGTGGTCTGGGAGGTAGGACCAAATCACTCAGCCTCCGTGCTCTCTTCAATTCACTTAATCCTGATATTATCCTCCTGCAGGAAACTATGTGTAGTGACTCCCCTGCTCTTTATGCCTTCTCGAAGTTACTCCCCTCCTGGGAATTTTGTGCTATTAGTGCCCGTGGGCTTTCGGGAGGCCTCCTCTCTGCTTGGAATCCTTTAAAGGCTAACTATAAGGCATTTCATACTTGTGCGGGAATTTTACTTCAGGCATCTATTCGAGGGATGCCAGACCCCCTCAACATTATTAATGTTTACGGTCCATATCGGAATCGTGAACTTTTATGGGACAATGCCCTTAGAGGTGGTCTACTCAATCTGCCGCATCTTGTGATTGGTGGGGATCTTAACCTCACTCTACGCTCGTCTGAAATTTGGGGAGTCAAGGCCTCTTTGAACCCGCTTTCAAATCACTTCCTATCTTTCTTTGAGTCAGTTGGACTTGTGGATGTGGCTCCTCCGTTAGCAGGGCCTACTTGGCGCAATGGCAGAGTGGGGAGTAAGGGCATAAGCAAACATCTCGATCATTTTCTTATCTCAAATTATATGATCCCCTATTTGGGGGTTTACAAGTCTTGGACCAAATGCCTGGATCTCTTTGACCATTTTCCTATTTGTTTTGAGTGGAATAATCTAAAAGGACCCTTTGATTACCCATTCAAATTCAATCGTTCTTGGCTTGAGGACCCGGATTTCATTGAATAGTTTATGCGTTGGTGGTCCTCATCCTTCGAAGCTGATACTCTTTTTGATATTGAATATCTGTGCCTCACTTTGTGCAAGCTAAAATCTACTACAAAAAGGTGGACTAAGGATAAATTGGCTAGTTTGGACACTGAATCCTTGAATCTGGAACTTGCCATTGAACCTATTCTTGCAGGCCTTTATAAGGGCATTCTCACAAAGGAGCAAATTGTTCATCTGTCCCACCTAAATGCCAAAAGGCATAGGATCTTGGAACACTTCCAACTTACCTGGCAATTGAAAAGCAGAATCAAATGGGCTCTTCAGGGAGATGCCAATACAAAAATTTTCCATGCTGTTGCTTCAGGAAGAAGGATACAAAAATCGATCTGGTCTCTCGAAGACTCCGAGGGCCATCAGATTGAGGATGAGGTTTCTTTAAAGGAGATGGGCAAAGCTCACTTTGCTGACATTTACAAGGATGATGGATCTTCCATTCTAGAACACCAACTAAAAGTGGTCTCCCTTTTCCCCAGACTGATTCCCAATGAGCATTCATCTCTCCTCTCTCGACCGGTTAGTCTTTTGGAAATTGAACTCTCTTTGAAAGCTTTTAAAAAAGATCGTAGCCCCAGCCCGGACGGCTGGCCTGTAGAATTCTACCTGCACTTCTTCGACCTCCTGAGCCCTATTCTTCTAAAGACTATTGACCAGACTAGGATCTCGGGCTTTATACCCCCGTCCTTGAACTCTACTTTCCTTGCTCTTATCCCTAAGAAGGACAAGCCTTGGACCTTTGCTGATTTTAGACCCATCTCTTTATGCAACCTTCTCTATAAGCTCACCGCAAAAAATATAGTTGGGAGGCTAAAGCCCTTCTTGGATCTGGGTATCTCTCAGAAACAATTTGGGTTTCTTAAAGATCGTCAAATATCTAAGCCTATTGGTATTGTGTAAGAGGTTCTTCATTCAGTCAAAACTAAGAATCTTTGTGCCTTTGTTCTAAAATTGGATCTTTCTAAGGCTTTTGATTGTGTGGATTGGACATATGTCAAACTGGTCTTGATCCAAATTGGTGTACCCCTCCTTACTGTAAATTGGATTGTGGGATGCCTCACTACTGTCAATTTTGCAGTCCTGGTTAATGGGACTCCTTCGACTTTTTTCACAGCTTCTCGTGGAATCCGCCAAAAATGTCCTTTATCCCCCCTCCTTTTCATCCTTGTCATAGAAAGCCTTAGTCTTCTCATTCGGGATGCTAGATCCAATGGTCTCATTCGGGGCATTAAAATCTCGCCCTCCCTTGCTCTTTCTCACCTCCTATTTGTGGACGATGTGATCCTGATGGGCTCGGGTACTCTTCTAGACTGGTATGCTTTTGAAGTCATCCTTGAGACCTTCTACAAAGCCTCGGGAATGAAGATCAACTTTGAAAAATCTTGTTTTCTCTTTTACAATTTCGATACTGACTGTCTAAATGCTTTTGCTGGAGCTCTACCCTACAGAATGTTGCCTCTACAATCTGGGTTCAATTACCTGGGTTTTTACCTGAAACCACTTGGGTATAGAGTTAATGACTGGCTTTGGATTCTTCAAAAACTGAAAAAAAAAGATCAGTCACTGGACATTTCAGTTCCTTTCCCTTGGGGGAAGATTGGTTCTCGTACAGTCTATTCTATCAAGTATTCTTGTATATTGGATGGACATTGCTCCAATCCCAGCCACCATCTTACAGAAACTCAGAAGAATCATGTTTAACTTCTTATGGGGTTCCACTGACAATAACAGAAAGTTTCATTTGGCATGTTGGAGAGACCTCTCTTGGCCCAAGGAATATGGGGGATGGGGTATCAAAAACCTCCATTGGTTCAACCTTTCATTGTGTCTCAAAAATCTGTGGAGGGTCCTCCATTCTAATGGTCTATGGTTTCAAGTCCTCCATACAAAATATTTAAAATGTACATCGGTGGTCGATTGGCTCAGAGGAAATGTTTCAGCACGCGATGTGCCTCCGTTATTTGGAGAGGGTTTATGCAGACCCTTCCATGGATGGCCATTCATATGGCTTGGCAGGTAGGGGATGGTGAAAATGTTCTCCTTGGAATCGATCTGATAGTTGGTCTTCACTCCTTCTTTAGCCTTCTAGAGGATCTGAGGTCATATTTGGAAGACATGAATAGCTGCACTCTAGCACAGGCTCAGAATTCTCTTCATCATGTGCAGAGCTATTGGTTATCTGCGGAAGACTTAGATCTTGGGGGTACTTACAACATTATGTGGAATGATTATATCGAAGGGCTATCTGGAGCAGGCATTCGCCTCACTGATCGATCTGATGATCTTGTCTGGACTTTTAAAAAAAACTCGGGTTCTATTACTGCTAAGGCTGCTTACGATTGCATTGTCTTTTCAAGCATGCCTCCGGTTGCAAACCTTGCAGATTCTCTTCTTTGGACCAAATCTTTTCCTGTCAAAATCTCTTGTTTTATTTGGCTCTCCCTTCGGAACAGGATCCTCACGTGGGAGAATTTATAGAAAAAAGGCTTTCATGGCCCTGGTATTTGCGCCCCTTGCTATTCGGACGAAGAGACAGTCAAGCACTTGTTTATCAATTGTAATATTTGGAGAACGGTCACTAATCATGTATGTGATCTTCTAAATCTCGCAGCCTTCTCTCCTTCTGTATCGCTTGGAGAAATGATCAGAGGATGGATTGGAAACCTGCCCAGGAACTCGCACTTCTCTTCGCTCCCTTTCCATATGATGTGGATCCTTTGGAAATTCCGTAACCGGGTCATCTTCAAGGGGAAAAAAAGGAACATTTACAGTTTGATTCAGCAAATTATCACAACTGTGCAAGCTGTTCCTTCGCCGACTGTCACTAGGAAAATCAAAAGAAGAATTTTGGGGCAGCCCCCTTGCAAGGATTACCCCTGTGGCTTAATGGATGGCGCCTCAAACTGTATGATAGCTGGAGTGGGTTACTGCATTCATTTAAATGATATCATTGCTTGGAGTTCTCGCTAGGGGTTGGATATGGCACTAACACAAAAGCGGAATTGCTTAGCTTATGGGCTCTTCTACTCTCTTCCCAAATGATGGGGATCCCTCTTGCCCATATATACGATGATTTTCAAGTAATCATCAACTGGGCGCTGGGATCGGCTGCGCTCTCCCCACCTGATCTCTTTCATTGGTGTAGGGAGACTAAAAAGCTCATTGTCAACTTTCAGGACTTGTCTTTCTCCCACATCTACCGAGAGCACAATCGGACAACTGACCATCTCTCTAAAACTGCACTCTCTTATCCTCAGGGTAAAGGCAGTTTTAAGGAATATTTCGAGAACCATTTGGTTTCTCAGAATACTTTTCAGCTCTTCTAAGCATGGTAAAGGGATTTCTTTCTCCCTTATATTTGTTTTGATTTGATAGAGTGTCCTCTTTTGGATTGCTGTTCAGCTCCTTTTGGTGCTCGGTAGATGTGGATGTGCGGACAGTTCTCTTCTTTATGATGAGACAGTTTTCTGATGGGATCACACATTTTGTTCTTATGCCTTTCCCCCCGGCAGTACTCTTGGGCAGTTTGTTGGTATGTAAACTGCTTAAGGGGAGAATGTAATGATGACCTTTGATTCTTTTTTAGAATAACAAGGACAGGCTATTATTAAAATGGTCATGAGTGCATGCTTCAACTCAACATGTATCTTGTGTCTAAACCATCTTGTATAGCTTTGGAGTTTTGTTATTTGGCTTTTATGGTCATATGGCCTCTAAGACGCTGACTAGGGGGAGATTAAACAAAATAATCTTAAACGTATGCAGCTTTTGGAGAAAGTCCTTTGTTAGTGTAAATTTGACATTTAATTAAAATGTTATATTAAATGAAATTATTTTATGTTAGTGAAATTTTGGTGTCATTTTGAATATATTAATCCACTTCCACAAAATTTTAGGATTTTTTTAAGTGCAATGTTTCTGTATTATTTTGATAAATTTTTTCTAAAATGTTTTTGTACAATGTTTTTGAAGTGCAATGTTTCTTAATTTTCGTTTATAAAATTTTTAGACAATATTTTTGTACAATGTTTTGTAAAGTTTTATTTATAAGATATTCTGGTAATTTAGAGAGAGGGGATGTTTTGTAAAGTTCTATTTATAAGATATCTTGGTAATTAGCTCCAAGGGTTAGCTCAATAGGTAAGACGTGCCCACACTCTCTTGGTTTGGGGGGAGGTCACCCGTTCGAGCCTTGAGTCCTCTGGGGTTAGGTCTTCTCTTACCACCTCTACCATCCACCAATGTAGGAAAGTATTGCTGGGTTAGATATCGTGGTAATTTAGAGAGAGGGGAGAAGGGTTTTGGTGGACACTTGACCTTAAAGTTTAGATTTATAAAATATCTTAGTAATTTTGAGAAAGTGGTTTAGGTAGACACTTGACCCTAAAGTTTCGATTTATAAGAGGGTGGTCTAGGCGGACACTTGCCCTAGTTAAGTTAACAAGGTTGTGCTACTAAGGTTCATTTCGACCGTTAAGTAGACTAAGGTTCATTTCAACCGTTAAGTAAATAGCTTACTCAGTTAGCTATCTCCTTTCACTAGAGAGACCGGCTGACTGCAACCTCCTCGACGAGGAACCACCTTTGATTGTGGATCTCTTAATTAAAAAACATAAATCGGTTCAAATCTGGGCCCATTGTGATCTCCCTCCGGAATCAATTTATAGCATTTTGGTCGCCTGCACAACTAACATGAATATCAAATACTAGCCGGCACAACTATAATGATTTGAGAATAGTACAGCTAATATAATTTTAACCCAACTTGGGAACGATCTGGAACTTTCATATATGCACCTGGCTTTTATATAATGATTTGAGAATAGTACAGCTAATATAATTTTAACCCAACTTGGGAACGATCTGGAACTTTCATATATGCACCTGGCATTTACTGGTTATTAATCAGCAGCCGGCCGGCCAGAGGGTCCCTGGTGGACGGAAATAGCTATCTACTTGACGGGCAAAGTGGACCCCGGTGCAAATTAACGGTAGATAGTTTATTCGTATGTGAAATTTTTGTTTGAGTTTCCAGATATTAACTTTACCGTACCAGTTTGATTTTTCGTTTTTGCAAGGTTTATCAAAGTTTTCCTTTGATAAAGATACATCGTAGTTTGGAGCAGGGTTTCAGTCTACACCTGTCCCCTTATCAACTTAGTTGAGTATTAATTGATTTGCGTACGCCAAGATTTGGAGTTTGCTTTTGGTGGCTGGCAAAGAGGTGCACCGTGCTGGCGAGACTGATGTAGGAGCTTTGCTTGATGATTCCATTTAACCTCGTTTAAAAGATGCGTTAATGTGCCAAAGGTTCTTGTTAATCGAGCCGTCAAGTGCACGAAATGGATTTCGGCCACCGCCAGATTGATATATTTGTCACAGGAAATTTTTCAAATTAGGGTTATATATTTTGGACCAAAATTTGTTTCTATTGCCTCTGGAATTTTCATATGCTTAGATTGTCAATACCAAGCAAGGCAAGTGCCCAGATTCCAGAAGAAGCTTTTATACCTCACATTGCAGGTTCTGAATACCTCGACTCCTATGGTTTTCAAGAGATAACACAATCCATAATTTACATCTTTCAACTTTACGATTTGTCATTTTGGGTTAATAATGTTTCCTTTTGCTACATTTTCTGTAAATTCTTTCGATTGTATATCTCATAATATTGAGATTGTAAACGCACAACAGATTTGGAGATGCAACCACCACCAGCAACAGAGTCAACGATAGAGAGATCAGAAGAAAGCGATAAGCAACTGACTCCCAAATTCTGCGTTTCAATATAATCCTGATCAAGCTTTTAGTTTTCTTGCTGCCCAATAAAAATTACCTTGTTAAGCTTCTGAACACTAAGTTTTTGTTACATGTATAGGTTCAACCTTGGCACAAATTATTGCAGGCATCGACTCAAACAAACCTAGTTGTAAATGGTTTCCTAGTTCTGTAGCCACGTTATCTGAAGATCAAGAATCTCGAGTGGTTGTCAGACATCTTTATAGGGAATAACATTTGTTCTAAGAGCCTGAGGCATAGAGCCGTTGAGTTTGGAGATTTCAATGATGTATTTCAAGGCTCCAGCATTGGATGTGAGCATATCGACCCCTCCCCAGCTTGTGGATGATGATTGTACCGCACTTTACCGACCATTCAGTTGGTCTCAATTCATCATAAGTTGGGAAAAATATAGAGTGCATTAGGATATATGGTACTTGAATTCGCTTGTGGGGTGTGTTGTTAAATGAGAAACGTGATGTCTATGGATATGGATATGGATGTGGGGGTGTTTGTTATTAGAATTTGTTATAGGCTGAAGGCTAGTTGGGCTGAAGAGTTCCATTTTAGAGTTTTGTGTTCATTCTAGACTTGTCATTTTAGATTGATAGGTGTTTTTTTTAAAATTAATAAAATATTGTAAAATAATAACATGTGGGCTAAAATTAGAGTTAAAAAATTTACAACTGTATAGTTAAAAAAAGAAAATTAAATTACTTGGAGATTTGTAACTCTTTCAGTGCTCATCTTAAATTTGACAAATGTCTTTTTTAAAAAATAATAAAATATCATAAACAATAACATGTCTACTCAAATGAGAGAAAAAACATTTAAAGAGTGTATATATATATATATATATATATATATATATATATATATTAAAAACACAAATTAGATAAATTAAAAAAGTTCCTCAACATTTACACTTTAAAAACAGCTTTTCATCTAATATAAAAGCTTGCTAGATCCCTTTTAAGATGGATCTATTCTGGTTGAGTACATGGAAAATGATGCTGTGATCTTATATGACAATGAGCAGTAATTACTTTAAGAAAAAAAGACACTAACTTGTGTAAGCTCAAGCTTATTTGAATACCCTAGGATGAGTTCTTCCTGAGATCAAGTTGGGATTGATTTGCACTTTCCAAGTACCTTCCAACAGGTCATTGATGTCAGAGATGGTTCACATACTTGAGATTATTAGATTGCTAATGGAAAGCAAAGACACTCCTTGAAGGGGGAGTTGAAGTTTGGCTTCAAAATAATTTTTTCTCAAATTATGATGCTGTAAGGGAATGTGAGTGACACTGGTTAACAGGAGTTCAGTTATTTAACCCTCAATTTCAAAGAGTTTGGACAGGAGTTTTGAATCCTTGGTTAGTAAATATTTGCTTATGCTTGCAGTCAATTTTAAAACTCGGTTAAGGGAAAAATTCCTTTTTACCAGTGCCAACTTTGAAATTCTTCCAATCTCGCAGATCAATTCCCTCCATTTGATTATTATTATTGACAGGTTTTAGGGTTGTGCTAGATGATATGAGATCATATATATATATATAAATTTTCATTGAATATTCCAATAGAATCATGTCATATATATATATAATGGGTCGAATTAAGTTTCTAACTGTCTCTTGGATTATATCGTACCTTTTTGTTTTTTTGTTTTCCCCTTCTAGTAAATGATGATGTACTAGATGTGATGTAATGACACATGTAATGAGTACTACAAGAGTGAACTATTATTACAAGATTTCCTGTATCGAGATTTGGCATTGCATGGTTTGTCTCTTTGTATGGGCTTGATCATTGTTAAGAGGTAAATGCCAAAAGAAACTTATGTATAAATGATCAAGATTGTCTCCACATGTGGTTAAATATGTGTGGCATTACAAGTATATCAATCGGCATTAAAGTATATCAATCTTATTTTCTTTGTTTTATGATATTAGTTGTAGTGTTTCAAGTTATAGTTTTTTTTGGTAGTTTTATTGTTATTTATTAGGTCGAAGGTGTATATATGTTAGAATTATGGGGTGGACTATCATCTATGTTTTTCATCTATGGACAAGAGTGAAACAAGTGTACTATCCATATTGATTTTATGGGCATCGTCCAAGATTAAAAGAGAATGAGACAAGTGTATTGTCTAGATTGATTCTATGGCTCTCCTTCAAAATTAATAATTTAAAAAGAAAAAAGAAAAAAATAGCTTAATTAACATGTGATAAGTACACTTAGTGATAGTTGTAAAAATTAAAATTAATGATCAACTATTTGATTATTAGATACAACTAGGACCTTAACTCCACAGATTATTAGATACAACTATTAACTTAACTCCAATGATTCTATAACTATTAACTTAACTTCAACTCTAATCATAGTTATATTGGATAATTATTAGTTTAACTATTAGATATACTATTAGTTTAACTTCAATGATTTTACAACTATTAGCTTAACTTCAACTCTATTCACTTAAGGCTTAGTGGAAGTGCATTTGACATCAATGATTTTACAACTATTAGCTTAACTTCAACTCTAATCACTTAAGGCTTAGTAGAAGTGCATTTGGCATCTAGTAGTCTAGCTAATGTGAGTCATGTAAGAGTAACTCCTAATAAAATAGTTGGAACTCCTAATAAACTCCTCCAAACTCCTAATAAACTCCCAGATCTCCCTTTAATATACCATTCATATTGCATGTAATAGCTTAGTTAACATTTGATAAGTACAATTCATGATAGTTGGAAAATGCAAACTTGAGCTTCAACTATTCTATTTTTGGTTTGAATCAAAGTCATGTAAGAGTAACTCCTAATAAAATAGTTGGAACTCCTAATAAACTCCTCCAAACTCCTAATAAACTCCCGGATATCCCTTTAATATACCATTCATATTACATGTAATAGCTTAGTTAACATTTGATAAGTATAATTCATGATAGTTGGAAAATGCAAACTTCAGCTTCAACTATTCTAATTTTGGTTTGAATCAAATCAATGGCTATATATATGACACACCAAAGTTGATAGTTCATTGAGTGCAATACCTAAAAAAGGGTTTGCACCTCTAGAGATTTGAGAGAGCCTAGGATTTGGATCTACCCTAGTTAGATACAACTATTCAATTATTAGCTTAAATACATTGATGATACAACTATTAGCTTAACTTCAACTCCAATCATGACTTTTAGTTGAATTGCAATTGTCAATATATTAACTATTAAATTAACTATTAGATATAATTATTAACTTAACTCCAATCATTCTACAATTATTAGTTTAACTTTAACTCTAATCACTATTATATTGCGTAAATATTATATTAACTCCAATGATTCTATAACTATTAGCTTAACTTCAACTCTAATATAACTATTAAATTGTTCCAATAGTGATACAACTATTAAAATAAATTTAGATGAACTCCATCTCTCTTAGCATGAGAAGTTGACCTTGATTGCAGTGAAACCATGCACCAAGAACAATCACTTGGTAATGTGCAAATTATGTGACATTTCAACTCCATATGGTACTTGGGATGAGTTAATGTGCATAAGGCGTAGTCTAAGTTTTATATTAACTTTTAAATTAACTATTAGATACAACTATTAACTTAATTCCAATGATGATACCACTATGAACCTAGCTTCAACTATGAACTTAACAACCATAAATTAAGTTGTTATTATATTAGCTTAACTATTACATACAAGTAATTGACACATTCTTTAGTAAAAAAAGCATTATCAATATGTCAAATATATACCTATTGAGATATTTCAAACATATATTAATCTTAGTAATATGGTTGATGCTAGTAATATTTTTTGTTGGAATATAATCCGTCAGGATTATACGTTAGTGTACATAATAGGAATATGAATAGTTACATAGGAAGGTGAAAAGGCTGGTCAGAAGATGAATCTCAACCACCATATGAAATGTATAAATGTATGCATTAGCAATGGAATAGAATTGAATTCGGGAGTTATTTACCTAACAGTGGTATCAGATCACCACCTGCCATAACTCCTGGCTGCATTTGAGTCCTGGCATTCTGCCTGCCAGACCTCCATTCTGCCCTTTGTCAATTTATTTCAGACTGCCTACCCATCGTCAGTCTGTCTCTGCGTTCGTTTCTCCTCCAGTCTCTCTTGCGTGCCTTCAATACTGCGTTATTATGCAACGAGTCTAATTTGAGGTACGAGAGATCCTTTGATCCTGCATATTGATAACTGCTGCATTATTTACTCCCTCAATTTGTTGCATGCTCTTTGACAACCCGAACGACTGAATTCTTGGTCATACATTTGCTATACCTAACCCTAATTTTGGAGATGCATACTCTTTATCACCGTTTCATGCATACTAGTGCTACGAGTTTCTAAACTGTCTCATCGTGCTCCCACTCTACTGCTGTCATTATTCTCACTATTTCATTATTACCACTCTAGCGTTTGGTTAGTTTAAAATTGTGAGGGTCTCAATTTCTTGAGTCGTGCGTTCAGTTTCTTGAGCTATGCGAATGAATGATTGTTTATGCTACCGAATGCATGAAGATGTGATAGATGAGATTGTATTATGTTAGCTGCTATGTATATTTTGTGAGCTAAGTCCTCCATCCTTGAGCAGTCTTCCATGTGTGAGATGCGACTTACATATGTAAGATTTATTTTGGGAACTGAGACTTCAATCTCATATTGAAAGTTGCGAACCTGTGGTCTGAACGAGAGCTAAACTGAAAGAGAATGTGGTGGAGACTCAAACCCTCGTCAGCTATGTGAATATTCATGCCTTCAGAATACAGCGTGGAGGTAAACCTTTGGTGTTGTATTACTTGTAACCGTTGGAGACTGCATAAACCCTAATTTTTTG
The DNA here is from genome assembly GCA_001517045.1 of Pseudotsuga menziesii. Lineage (NCBI taxonomy): Eukaryota > Viridiplantae > Streptophyta > Pinopsida > Pinales > Pinaceae > Pseudotsuga > Pseudotsuga menziesii. The sequence continues at coordinate 489,786 of LPNX010675795.1, forward strand.
ACCTAATTCCAATGCATGGAGTGTATTGGAATCGTGAACTTAAATAGTATAAGCTCGAAACCGTTGACTGGTGCTGTTCAAAACCCTATGCATTTTACAATTATTTTTGTAAAACATTGGCGATTGTTGTCTCCAGTAAATTGCATTGAAATGGACTTGAATGTCATCTTCATGTCGTGGTCTGGTAGTTGGTTTTGTTGAATCAGAAACCGTGAGACGATAAGAAGGAAAACCTGCAAGCTCTACGCTTCTTATCAGTCCTATCTACATCCTTTGCCTCTATAAATGCTCATTGCAGCGTTTTCTCCCAAAGGATTATAACGTGTTCAGGCTCTGCTGCTTTTCAATAAGTATTTTCATGGCGTATATGAATTTGATGAGCTTGTGACTGATATTTGATACGTTGGAGAAATAATGTATGCTGCATTTTGCGAGTGAGACTCCAGTAAATATTCACGCCTCTCATCTCACTGCGAGTTAAATCCATGACTCTTTGTGACTTGGAAGACTCCATTCTTGTGAGATTGAAGCTGCATATCAAATCTTTGAGGACCATGGAAGCTAAGAAGATTGCTCAAGCGTTGGTGTGGTATGTATTGAAGACTGAAGTATTGGAGTTGAAGGCCGAGGCTTGACCTTCTCTAAGAATTGCTGTAAACTTTTGTTCCATCAGAGTTATTTCTTCTCTGTAGAGTGCTGCGACTTCATACAAGGATCGAGATATGCTACAAGTTATTGATGTAATTAGAAAGTAGTTCATATGTAATATCACTCTAGAATAAACAAGAATCAACTGCATAATTTGATTGTAAAGTAGCTGCATTTTGAGTCCACTCATAGGCTCGAAACTGTGACCACTATAGGAGAAGATTGTCGGTGTTTGCTGTGACCGCTTTGAAGACTGATTATCATTGGCATTGTTGTAAAGCTTGAGGAAGGTGGCAGAGACTTAGACCTGCACCTTTACTCTTTCTTCTTTTTGTTTTAATTGCAGATTCATCACAGAAGATGCAATCTATAGCATCTGTAGTTGGTGCCACTCTCTCTTGCAGCAAGAGAGGACGAGGAATAAGAAATTTCAAAGGCAGAGGGGGCAGAAACAACTCCAGCAAAAGATCAGATTTGAAGTGCAAGCGTTGTGGAAAGATTGGACACACAACAGATCAGTGTTAGGCTTCGTGGGACTCCATCAAAGACAGACATAACCAGAAGAAGGATGACTATAAAAACCAAGATGCTAGTAAATCTTCAGATTCTGCTCATTGTATTGTTGCACATTGTAATCTTGGTATTGATGAACTGACTTCACTTTCATCTTACAAAGATTGTTGGCTACTTGATACTGGTGCAACATCACACATGACTTTTAGAAAAAACTATTTTGAAGAACTTAATGAAACAATAAATGGCATAGTTTACTTTGCAGATAAGTCAAGTCTTAAACCAAAGGGAATGGGCACCATTCGGCTGAAGATGCCTGGATTCCCTGATTTCTTGTTGAAGAATGTTCTTTATCTTCTAGAGTTGCAGAGAAGCCTGCTATCCTTGGTGGAGATTCGACAACAAGACCATTCCATCCACATGTTTGATGGAATCGTAGAAATAAGAAAGTCCTCTGACAACCAAGTCATCATGACTGGACACGAAGATGGGAAGCTGCTGAAGCTAAAGGGTTCATCTGCAAGGGTTCAGAACTATGCCTACCTCTCTCAGCATGAAGAAGGTAATTTGTCATCAAGTTTATTGTGGCATGCAAGATTTGGTCATCTGAATTATAACAGTCTTCATTTGTTGAGAAAGAATGGTGTATTTGGTTTTCCCACCATTCCCAAAGAGAAGAGCAAATGTGATGCATGTATATTAGGGAAACACAGTAAGCTGCCATTCCATGAATCTAATTTCATAGCAAGTAGGAAATTAGAATTAGTGCATTCTGATTTATGTGGCCCAATGCCAATTCCTTCTGCCAATGGGAATAAGTATTTTATGACCTTTGTTGATAACTCCTCAAGAATGTGTTGGATTTACTGTTTAAAGACAAAATCAAAAGCATTTCAAACATTCAAAGACTTTCATGCATTGATAGAAAAACAAGCACAATCTAAAATTGGTACACTTCGTACTGACAATGGGAAAGAATACACTTCAAATGCTTTTGAATATTATCTTCGCCAAAATGGAATTGCACATCAGACTACAGCTCCCTACAATCCTCAACAAAACGGTGTAGCAGAAAGAATGAACAGAACCATAATGAATATGGTACGCTCAATGATGTTTTTTAAGAATGTAAAACTAATGTTTTGGGGTGATGCAGTAAAATGTGCAGCCTATTTGAGAAATAGAAGTCCCTCAAATGCTCTTGATAACAAGACTCTACATGAAATGTGGTTTGGACATCTCCCTTCAGTCAAGCATCTTAGAGTTTTTGGTTCCACCTGTTATGCCTTGATTCCAAAGGAGCAAAGAAACAAGCTTGGTGCTCGAAGCAGAAAATGCATTTTCTTGGGGTACGAAGAATACTCCAAGGCATATCGTCTGTATGACGAGATAAACAAGAAGTTTGTTATTTCCAGAGATGTCATTTTTCTTGAGACTAATAAAAATGACCAGTCCATTGAGAGACAGCTTGATCATTTGGAAAAATATCCTCATCCAAAGAAATATTCTGAAAATGAATATGAAATTCCAAACCTTGAAGGGGGGATTCCTATTTTGGAACAACCTTTGGAATTTCCATATGAAGCACCAACTCCCCTGCATGAAGAAGTTCCTACTACTTCACCTGAACAAGAGATTCAACTGGATGATGTGATTCAGAGAATTGGAAGACTCTCAATCAATGATGAAGCACCACCAACAGATCAACAAGGACCATCATGGAAGATTCCTAAATGGGCCACAAAGACACTTGAAAGTGTCCATCCGAATGAAGTTGGAAAGACATGAACGAGAAGTTCAAAAAGACATGAAGATGGAGGAGAAGCAGATAATTCAGGTGATGACATGGATGTATCATTTGATTGTGAATTTAATTTATCTGCTAACTTTGAACCAAATTCCTTTGAAGAAGCTTCTACTCGAGTTGAGTGGAAAGAGGCTATGCAGAATGAGTATGATGCACTCATGAAGAATGGAACTTGGAAGCTGGTTGACCCTTCAGTTGGAACCAAACCAATTGGCTGCAAGTGGGTGTACAAGAAC
>LPNX010675795.1:493099-596720 GCA_001517045.1 Pseudotsuga menziesii
AGGAAATCTTCTCTACCTTACAACAACTAGACCAGATATTTCTTATGTTGTTGGCATACTTTCAAGGTTCATGCATAAACCTTGTGAAGGACACTGGTCAGCTGCAAAAAGAGTTCTAAGATACTTGAAGGGGACTCAAGACGTTGGACTCAAGTACTCTAAAGTGGATGACTTCAAACTTATTGGGTACTCAAACTCAGATTTTGATGGCGATAAGGAGACAGGAGTATCAACTTCTGGATACACTATGAGTCTTAGATCAGTAGCTGTCTCATGGAGATCACGCAAACAGTAGTTTCGGCAGATTCAACAATAGAAGCAGAATATGTGGCTGCAGCTGAAGCAACGAAAGAAATAGTATGGCTCACGAAGATACTTGAAGATTTGCAAGAAAAACAAGAGAACTCCACTCCATTATTGATCGACAATACTTCTGCAATCAAGCTGGCTAAGAATCTCAGATTCCATGATCGAACCGAACACATCAACACAAAGTATCATTTGATTCGACATCATGTAGAGGCCAAGACAGTCCATCTTCGACATTGTTCCACAAATGATCAAGTTGCAGACATCTTCACCAAAGCACTTGGACGAGAAAAGTTTGAAAGACTCAGAAACATGCTTGGACTTACTAACACCCCTTCGGATTAAGGGGGGGATTGTTGGAATATAATCCGTCAGGATTATTCGTTAGTGTACATAATAGGAATATGAATAGTTACATAGGAAGGTGAAAAGGCTGGTTGGAAGATGAATCTCAACCACCATATGAAATGTATAAATGTATGTATTAGCAATAAAATAGAATTGAATTCGGGAGTTATTTACCTAACATTTTTAATTAAGAAAAACAGAGTAATTAATCAATCGTCCTGCTTACTAAATAGGCATGGGCTGGTATGCGCTCTTCTTTTAGCTAGAATGATCAATCGCTAGGATATCTTATATCTAAAATGCCCTTGTCTTGACACTAGATTCAATGAAATGAAAATTTTGACGTTGGGCTTGGATAGTTAGTGCACCCACTACAAATCTGTCGTTGTAGAGCTTAATGAGGCGTGTAGCTTCTATCATTTTAGATTATTTGCAGAGCTTAATGAGGCGTGTAGCTTCTATCATTTTAGATTATTTGCAGGATAAACATATTCACTCTTTTCTGGAAGAATGGTCCACGTTGCAGAGGCGTCGAGTGTCATTGTTTCTAAAAAAATAGTCCATGTTGCAGAGGCATAGAGCATCATTGTTACTAGAAAGCGGCCCACCAATGGCAATATGACAATATGCTTTATAAGCTATTTTTTAGTTTGTGTAAGTTCAGTTACTAGTTATAACTGGATATTGGGCATTTGGCAATGGAAACTAGCAACAATAATGATTCTAATTATCAATAATAAAATTGATGCATGTGGTTCTATAAGCATAATAAGCATAATGTTTTTTCTTTCTTTTTAATTCTTTATGTTTTTTTTTTCATCTTTTCGTTTGTTTTGTTTTCATCATCTCTTCTCATAGTTTGTCCGTAAACAATATTCAGTATGCAGCATAGTAATAAATGCTGTGGCGGTTGCAGTGTGCGCTGTTGGATCTCAAACAAATTGAGATCCAACGGTCCAAGATGCAGCTACCACAACATTTATTACTCTAATGCATGTAAAATATTTTTTACCTAGTTTATCTCGTACATAGTTATTTGTGTCCCACGTGCATAGTCACTTGTGGCCTTTTATTATTTTATTATTAAAAAATTAATATTCAACCATCATTATTGATTTTATACTTTAAAAAAACATATAACTACCCATATGTTTAATGATTTTGTAGTTAAAAAACATATAACCACCCCCATATGTACATTAAATAAAAGTATTACTACTATCATGATCAACACCTAACAGTCACTCTGACAATTAGAAAATCGATGTTGATTTTTACTAAGTATTTGTTATATTATAATCCATTTTGGGTATTTCGAAAAATACTTTCAACCTGCTCCTCTATGTTAGTTGAGTTTGGACCCATTTTAATGTTGGCGTATAAAACTGCTGGTCTCATGTCAAGCGGTAGTTTAATTTAATGAGAAAGTCTCGTTTGGTTCGGATTCTGTGGTTGGGAAAAACCATTCATATCTAGAGTAGTTAGTTCCTACTGGATTCATACCGGTTTTTCAACTATGTACCATAAAAAAATTATATTGGGTCGACAGAGATCGCTTCGTCCAACCTGCTCAGCTGTTAACTTCAACTAACTCCATTTAAGCAAGCCATGAATGTTACGTGTTTGAGACAGTGAGAAGCCGATTTGCTCCATAAAAATGGCTGCAAGTCCGGGAAATCAGATGCCAGCAAGTTCCTTCTATGTGATCAGAAAGCCGGTTGCAGTGTTGCTCCTGGTTCCCTTCAGCTCCGGCAGAGACTTGAAGAGATTATTTTATTCCACCAGGCAGCGCCATGGAAAAACACACCGGACCTTCATAATCCCGCGCAAAGGTACCGGGTTCGAATCCGAGGAACCGAAGTCCCCCAGGGTAGGTTGTATGGGGCAGATTAAGTTGAAACAGAAATGGGCCAAAGCGTCCAAGCACAGGACCGAGAAAAAGCCCCGGTCAAAGCGTAGGCTGTCGAAGCTCAGGAAATTTATATTTGGCAGCAATGGAGGAGGGGATGGAGATTGTGCGGAAGGAAGTGGTGTTTGTCCTAGAGCAAAAGGCTGTAGGGTGCCCTGTCCTACGCTGGGGCGGTTTAAACGGTACGCCTCGGGGTCATATCATGCTAAAGTTGGCAATATATTTTCTCAGCGACAAGCATTCTGCTAAATTGAGCGGTATATTTTCTCACCGACCACGATTGCGTGGCTCCTCCGTCCGGTTGCGCGTAAGGATAAAAGACAAGTATAACGCCCCTTTTCAGGGGGATTTTGGATAGAAACCGGTTAAAATGGTTTATTTTTCCAGTATCTTAATTTTCGCAATCAGATTTGGGTGTTTTAAACAACTCAGATGATCGAAATCGTGATTTGAAACGTCTAAATTATTATTGCAGAACAAATTGCTCTACATGATTGCGCCGTATGTTTTTCAGAACAAATTGTTCTACTGGAATCCAGTATGTCTGGAGCTTTTTGGTTAGTGCTTATACTGCACCATCTGGTTAGCATTTTGATTAATGCAGTATTGTTTTCTTGATTTTTTTAATTGTCATCTTGGGAGGCAAAGGTGGCAGCTTATTTATACTTTAAGGAAGGAAGGTTGGTTTTCATTTAATTTAAGTTTTGGATTTTTTTAAGTGAGTTTTGGTTAGAATCTAGTAAATTATTTTAATAATTTAAATTTGAAAGTGTTTAATTTATGTTTTTAAATTTATTTATAGATTTAGCACCTTTAAATATCTTTAAATATTTAAATTATGCAAGTGTTATAATTAATATATATAATTTTGAAATTAAAAAAAAACAATTATGATATATCTCCATTTCCAATAAAAAAAAGTTCACAGAAAACCATCATAAATACAATCAAATATTTAATGTTAAATTATAATTGAAGTAAAGGTTATTTAGTATGTAGTTGGTTGTTTTTTGTGAGGGTTGTGTCATGATGATCAATCCTATTAGGAATGAGTTCAATTAAAGAATGATTAAGCAAATTAAATTAAATAATGTATTTTTATTTTTATTTTGGATTAATATTTAAATAAAAATATGAAAGTGAATACTTGTTTGGTGGTTGGAAAGATATAGATAAATACTTCATACTTATGATGTAAGATTTATGGGGTGATTTGTGTCATAATATTTAAATTTTTTATTATTTATAAGTTTTTATTTTTCACATTGTTGTAAATAAAATAAAAATAATAACAGCCCCAAGAGTTAGCTCAATCGGTCGAGCACCTGTAGTAGGCCTCCCGGCATGTGAGGTCGTGGGATCCATTCTCCTCGACGCTCTTGGGGTTAGGCATGAAGTGTGCCGAGAGTGAGGCCCCTTCGGGTGGGCCCTCTTGAAATTATTCCGTGGATGTAGCCNAAAAATAATAATAATAATAATAACACATGTTTATTTTGTGGAAAAGTTTTTTCACATAGTTATAGAAACATGGAATGAGCACAATCATCTTTTTGAAGTAAAACACTTCTAAATTCCTCTTGTCAAAAGCAATGTTATTCAACATTTCCTCATTTTTTCATTTTCTATTCAATCAAGCAATAATTCCATCATTCTTGCATTCATACTCTACATTGTCTTCTCTTTTACTATCCATAGAGAATTCTCAAAACTATGAAGAGGGTAGGAAAGTTTAGAATTCACCAGACATTTTGCTTATGCTACTCTTGGATGCGTGAGGCATATCTATTGTTCTAGTAGGCAATTATTAGAAAGTAAACAACTAATTGGGCTATTTTTTCTTTTTCCCACACTGAAGAGCGACGAGGGAAAACTATCCCTTAATTATTGTTGACAATAGAAAGGGAAAATCTTCCTTGTGTTGCATGGGGTAGTAGAAGAGAGTGTCATGGTTACTTGACGGCTAAATAATATCGCTAATGCTCTATGTGGAGCACACTAGTTGAGAATCAACACATATGGGTTGAGATGAGAGAGATAGAATATGTGGCTGCTTTGTTGGCCTCATAACGTGGCTTGGGGTGACATCTAAACTAGATACCTATGGTTAGATAGAAAATTTCTTGTATGCAAGTCCAATCCAAGCTCCATTAAAATATAATTATCTTATCATTCTTGTGATGGAGTAAATATATGAATATGGCCAATAGTTTTTGCAAGGAAGAGCGTGAAAATGTTGTACCTCTATTGCTACCTCTTTCAACAAAACTTTATCGAGCTCAATCCATGAGTGAAAAGGTTTTCTTCATACCCTATTTTAAGCACTTTATTGAACTTACTTAACCCCAAGCTCACACCTTTTGTTGCCTCTTTGAAGAATCCTCTATCGAGCTCTATAGATTGATCAATATACTTTTGAATTATCAGGTGCCCCATTGATGAATGTGCATTGTAGCCACTTTGAATAGTCACCAAGATTTGCAAAACCATATATTGGAAAGAAAAACCATGTGCACAAGAGGAGGTTTCCCTAAGAAAGTATGCAAGGAATCCCACATGTGTGGTTAATCAATAACATAAGTAAATAGTAAACAATTAATCCCTCCATTAATGAAATACCATAGGTTGAAAGGAAATACCATGGACCAATACCATCACAACTCCATGAACCAAGCTACCTCATCCACACTAGGTCTTTCAATGGTTCTATGGAGCTAGAGGTCTAGTTAGTGGACTATTCCGATGACGATATTTTGAAGGCCAATATCCCCATTTCACCATGAGAGCTAAAGTCAAAAAGTTGGGAAGAATATTTTGGGGAAGGATAAGAGGGTTTCATTGAAGGAACAAACCTATTTACCGGACACTTGGAGGCAATTTCACTACAAGACCTATTAGATCCAGTTACTATTGTTTTATTACTTCGGATACTACAATCGATTCAACTTTTGATTTGAGGAATGATGACTCCCCTTGACCACTCCCTGATGCAGATGGAGTACCAAAGGATGAAGCACGGGAAAGGGTGGACAAGGTATTCTTGAGGGGATTGCACAAGATATTCTCTACATACGTGGATAATGGATCTAGTGTTGGAGCAAGTTATTCTTGAGGATTTTTTGGAGGAAGGTTAGAACTAAGTGAATTCTATAGCTTGTGCAGGTGCAATCCTTTAGTTCTTTATCCATCCTAGAGGTGAAGGTGTTTCCTTGGTTGTTAGTGAGGGAATCAATGTCATGGAGACCATGGATTATGAAGGTTGATCTTTGGTGGGGAAATTATGTGGGTGTCAGGTGGGTATGATTTCCATATCATCTTTGGTGTTGGGTTTCTAGGTGTCGTTACCAAGTTACTATTTTGTGATCCACATGTTGGCTAGGGGATGGATAGGGATTATTTTTAGAATGAAGGAGGACTCTCTGTAAATTCTACACCACTACTGGTATATGGAGAAACACATGTTCATACTTAAGAGGTTTCATCCATTTCTCAATCCTAGGGATGGATTTTCTATAAGTACTCTCATTTGGGTTAAGGTTGCCCATAATCTCACTAGAATTATAGTTGGAGGAAGGCTTGAAAGATATCAGTGATACTGTGGGTAAATTTGTTGCAATGGAAAAAATTGTTCAATACAACATGTCAGGGTTGGTGGTTGGATTAAGTCAAAATTGACATTAGGTAGGGTTTATTTGAATCTATGGAGTTTCTCATTGTTGAGTGTTCATTCACTCAAACTATGGATTATTTAAATGTTCCTTCATGGTGTGCATGACGTCACTTGTACAAACATGGGTTGGAAAATTACCGCATAGAGTTTTAGAAAAATAAATGGATGCCTAAGAGGAAGATGGAGAGAAGTGATGAAGACTTGGAGAAGTTGGTCTCTCAAATTTATCTAGAAGGCGTTGAGTAGTTGAGGGGCCATGAGAGATACTCTAGTGAACTCCCCCCTAGGGAAGGTGACTTAAGAGGTGGAGGGTTCTCCACATGATGTCATGGTAGGAAACATGTTTATCCCTTTGATATTGGGATATGGGGCTCAAGACACTCCAAAGGAGATTGTGCATGAAATATTTGGTGAGATAGAGCAATATTCAAGACAATTGGACCATATGGATCGCTTATGGAAGGAATACAATCCATAAAGTAGACATATGGGTAAGCCGTCAGAGGATTTAATTGATTTACCTTTTTTATTGGACATGAATTTAGGTCCTATATCTTCAATTAATCCAATTATAGTTGATATCCTACCCTTCCTTATCAAAATCAAACTTTAAGGGTTGGATCTGCATTTGGGGGATTAGAGGAGTCTGACTATGTGGTGGGTCTATCTGAGAACTCGTATTCTTGGTCATGTTCTTTTCATCATCCTAAATATAGTTCTTCTAGTCATACCTCTCAAGGATGGGGGTGGTTCTCCCTATTTATTGAGACCACAATTCCACTATGGGGACCCTTTAGCTGTGGGGGGTATTGGTTTTGTCCCCATAAAGGAGGAAGTTGGTTCTAGAATAGGTAGGAAGTAAACTATGAAGCATGCACATGAAAAGGTTATAAAAAAATCCATTTATGGTTAGAAAAAACTAATCTCAGAAGTCCTCACAGTAGGACAAATGCTAAAAGTGGTGCCTAAATGAAGATCTTGTTTATTAATTCTAGAGGCATGAGAGGGAAACTTAAAAACTTATACCTCAAGCATCTTGTTGATATAGTGAAGTCAATTTGATCCTAGTTCAAGAGTCTAGGGATAGGGGAAGTATGTATTGTTTGTGCTCTGAAATTGTTTTGGGGGCAAGGAATCTTGATCCTTATACTTAGAGAGACATTTTGGGGTGAGTTATAATAGATTAAAATAATCAATTTCCTTTGTGCAATTATTTTGCAGCGAGCTCTAGTTTATGCATGGAGATTTATAGTAAAAACTTGTTTTTCTCTTTTGTGGTACTTAATCTGCATGGAACATTTGATGGAAATAATATTTTCTAGCATCATATATTCTCATTATAGTTTCTTAGGGTGAATAACCACATCATTGGAGGGGATCTCAACCTAATTATTAGTCAAGAGGAGATTTGGTCTAACTCTTCTCAGGAGGATAAGTTGGCGTAATACTTTGTGAGCAAGTTTTATAAGGTAGACTATATTGATGTGGAACCTTGTTAACTTCAGTTGACTTGGTGCAATAATCATTTTGGGGTGGAATGGGTGGAAAAACAACTTTATATATTCTTAGTGCATAATGACATTTTGTAGTGAGTGTAAAGATACAGGTTATGGCTTGGTAGCACTCATTTATATGGTCACTTCCAAATTCTTTTGGAGATGGGTGTTAATGAATCCATGCCCAAATCCCATTTTAAATACAAGCTTGGGTAGTATATTGAAGATTACATGCAGTGTATTGTAAAAAAATCTTGGATGCATATTGAGCGAGACTCTAGGGAAGTTATCCAATTTACAAATTCACTATGTCCTCTAAAGGGAAAGGTAGTGGAGTGGGATCGAGGGCACCATCATAAGAGGGAAGAGTTAATCATGAAAGCAAAAGGAAATATTGAACAATTTTTTGTTGTTCACTAGGAGGAGACTTTCAATGAAGCATCCAAGGACTTGATTTTTGGTCTAGAGAAGAAGAGGGATCCATTATTGAGGGACCAGGAGGCTGATTTGAGGATAAAAAGTTGATCCCTTTGGATTGATTTGGGAGATCAAAATTCCAAATGATTTCAGAACTTCTCTAAGTAACAAATAAATATTAACACCATACTAGAGTTGAATATGGGGAGGGACAAATGATTTGTTGGCTCCATGATCTGGATTGGTTATGAGTAAATCGTTTTAACACTATATTCCAAGAGCCCAATAGAGCCAATTTGGGGGAGGTTATGAAATTAATGGAAACCTTTACAAGGCTAGTGGAGGAAGAAGAGAATTTGGAACTCTTTCAACCCATGAATAAGGAAGAACTTTGATATATTCTCTGCACTTTCCATAAGGATGAGAGTCTACAAGAATGATGGATAGACTATTGAATTTTTTGTGGAATTATCTGATATTATTGGTGACGATTTGTCAAAGGTGGTGGAGGAGGTTCAATTTTCTAATAGGATTCCCTCCTATTTCAACTCCACTTTTCTTTATTTAATTCCAATGGGCGGATCGCTTGGTGTCTTTTGAAGATTTCAAACCCATTTCGACGTGTAACTGTATTTGCAAAATACTCTTGGAGATGATAGTAATTTTCCTCAAATATATCCTTTTGGGAATGATCGATATGGATTAGTTTTATTTCCTCAAGTGGAGGTTGATTCATGGCGCTATTGAAGTGGCATAGGAAGGCATGTACTCAATAAAAAAATCCAATATCCCTACAACGGTCATTAAAATGTACCTATCTAAATCTTATGATTATGTTTCTTGGATTTATCTAATAATTCTTCTGCTCCATGTTGAATTCAATTTGGACATTGTTAGATGGATAATGGGTTGTTTTATGTTGTCTTCTTTCATAAATGGCTCAAGATCCAATTTTTTCAATACTTACCATGGCTTGAGACAGGGGTACCCACTATCCCATATCACTTCTTGGAGGGTGTAGAGGGTCTAAGTAAGTCTATCCATGTAATGAGAAGGTAGAGGAATATTATGGGGATATATTTCAATGGTCATGAGAAATCGAATCATTTGTTATTTGTTGACTACATTATTCTATTATGTTTAAACTCTATGGAGGGGAAAATACACTACACTGACATCATTTAACTATTTTATCAAGAAATTGGTTTGGATATTAACATTGGTAATTTGACATTGTATTGATATGTTGAGGATGTTCACAAGAGGTATTTCTAGGAGGAGGTGTTTCCTTTCATAATGCATAATTTTAAGGATGCATAAAATATTTGGGTTATGTCCTCAAACTCAACAATTATGGAAAACATGATTGGTCTTGTCTTATTTCTAAGATTGAAAAATGAGTAAATTATTGGTATAATCGTGGGATTTCCTGTGGAGTCCATCTGGTGCCCATAAATATTGTATTGGAGGACATATCAATTTATTATCATTTTATGGAACACAATCCAAAAGGAACACTTGATTAGATTCAACAAATTTGCATCAATTACCTTTGTAAGGGTAGTTAGAATATCGATGCTAAAACCTTTCCTGCCGGACCAAACTAGTAACAAATCCATTGTGTTAGGAATTGTCCTAAGAGAGTTCACATGAAATATTAAGTAGAATTCATGTGGAATAGTTTGTAATATATACAAAGATGAAAAATAAAAAAAAATGAGAATTGTTCCACATTAATCCATGCAGAGGAATGTGTGTATCTATTTCCTATGTTAATGAGCTATTCCAATTTTAATTGCTGGATAAAACTCGGTTGGAAACAACAATTATAAAAAACTTGCACAATGAAACTCTCAAATTTACACTAAACACATAGAAATTCAAACCAACAATAAATCCACTATCATAGGAATTGTCCTAAGAGAGTTCGCATGAAATGTTAAGTCAAGATCCATGTGGATGTTCAAAGGTTCGTATTACTCTTTCTTTAGTTAGCTCTCAATGTAAGAAATATGATTATAGCCATCCATATCTAATTTAGGTAAATTTGTTATAGCCTTGTTGATACCATAGTTTCCATGAAATGGTTGTATAAAATAAGCCTATATGTCAAACTAAATTGCAAGTACTATGGATAAATCCACTATCCTAAGAATTGTCCTAAGAGAGTTCACATGAAGTCTTAAGTCAACATCCATGTGGATGTTCTAATGTTCGTATTACTCTCTCTTTAGTTAGGTCTGAATGTAAGAAACAGGATTATACCCATCCATATCTAATTTAGGTAAATTAACTATAGCCTTGTTGATACCATAGTTTCCATGAAATGGTTGTATAAAATAAGCATGCATGCCCAACTAAATTGCAAGTATTATGGATAAATCCACTATCCTGGGAATTTTCCTAAGAGAGTTTGCATGAAGTCTTAAGTCAACATTCATGTGGGTGTTCTAAGATTCATATTACTCTCTATTTAGTTAGCTCTCAATGTAAGAAATAGGATTATACCTATCCATATCTAATTAGATAAATTAGCTATAGTCTTGTTGATACCATAGTTTCCATGAAATTGTTGTATAAAATAAGCATGTATGTCAAACTAAATTGCAAGTATTATGGGTGAAAGGTTTTCCAAGCACACTAGAGACACATTTTAACATAACATTTTTTCGGTAGTCTGCGTTGATAATGGAAGTGTCTTGATTGTCAGACCTTATAAATGCTAGAATTTATTTGAGACTTCTATGAGTATTATGTGCCATGGGAACCTCCTCACATATTTTTGCATCATGTTTCCCAGTCCCTTGGGAAGAGCCCTAAATGATGTTGCAGGACATCTTATTACAGTGGAGATTTTTTTAAGGAAAAGGTAACCCATGTTTTTTTTTATATGATGATTTCTAATGGTATGACACTACTACATATGGCTCAAAAGTCCCACGATATTTTTCCATGAATAAGTTAAAATCAAATTTTTTGTGGAAAAAAAGTTTAAAATTTTGGAAAAAAATGAAAATGTCCTTGACGATTGTCGCTATAACAATGTATAGTCCATAACGTTGATATAGCGATGGAATTTTGTCGTTATGGGGATGTATATTACATTCATCGCTAGAGTGACGAATATCAAGGAAAATACCTCTTTTTCTTTTTCTTTTTTAACGGTCATTGACTTTTTGTTTTTTAGGAATTTGATCATTGTGCATTTTCTCTAGAACCGCAACCCTCATTGATCTATAAATACATGTTATTAAGTAATATTTCCACGATCATTTTATAGAGATGCAGCGATATTTCTATTGTTTAATTATTCTGCGATTTCAAGAGTCTGGTACTAGTTTGACACATCAAATTTTCAAGATCTCCTTCATTTTCCAAGTTAGTTTGACTGCAATGCACTAGCCTTTTTTGTGGTTGCGCCCTTTATGTTCCAACTAGGGCTTCAATGTAATGGATAAAATGTTTATATAGTTTGTGATTTTTGTGTCAAAATGTAATTTTATAAATTTTTATTTGTGTTAAAATGTAAATTTTTAAATTTTCATTTTTGTTAAAATGTAAATTTTTAAATGGTGGTTTGTGTTAAAATGTTAATATCATGACCATCATTGTAGATTTCAAGTACACAATCTAATTATATTTAACTAGCCCCCTCATAGATAACCAACGAGACCACAATGGTGTATCCTTTCAATCTTTGATAGTCATTTGACAATATCGACCTTATCATCTATATCCATAATCCCACTAGATAATCCTTTCAAATTTTGAGGGTCTACATCTATATTCATAATCCCATTTGACAATATCATGTCAATGTGTTGAAACCTTTTAATCTCTAGTATAACGAACATGAACAATATTACTGACCCCTTAATTTCCTCTACATTAGATCCATTGTCATCATAATGTAGACTTTCTTGCAATTAATAATTATAAACCAATGTCGGGAACCAATTAACTATTAAGATTCCATATGCTAAGCTAGAGTATGAGCATTCAATTTCAATTTCATAACAAAATCATATAGATAGGATCACTGAAAGAAACAGTATCACAAGATCAACACAGATTTACCTTGGGAAAACCCTAATGGGAAAAACCTAGCAAAATCTTCCTCAATATAGATGATCAAAAGATAAAAGATAAAACCCCAAATTTATTCTTCTCCTCCTTGTAGCTACAGCTATCTCTCTCTCTCTCTCTCTTATGCGATACACAAGTGAATGTGAGTGTGTACAAATGAGAAGAGCCTCACTTCTATTTATATTATTTTGTTCACTTGATTTTCCACTCAACAAGTCGGCCCCACTAAATTAAACTACCTGGGATGGCTTCTCTAGGAGAACTCTAACAACTTAATATTATATTAATTAGGGTGCTAATGACCCGACTTACAATAGAGGGGATTTCCTCGTGACTCTTAGTGATTCTCTAGATAGGAACATCGGGGTATAATAAATACACATGATTCTCCTGACAAGAACATCGGGGATAATAGGTAAACACACTTCAAAGTTACAATAATTCAAAAATCCCCTTTAATGAGAAGGGTATTCTACAACGACATCAACAGTAACAGTAGGAGAAGGAGAGAGATCATCTTCAACATCATCAGGGTGATACATCTATAAATCATAGGAATCTTTTTCAACATCTTTGACATATAGTCTTCATCTTCAATTTCAGTAGCAGCAACACTTTGATCGACAACATCATCATCAATGCTTTGGTCTTCATCAATCAACATCATCATCATCAATAATACTTTGACCTTTTGATCATCATCATCATCAACAACTATTCTCTAAGCAAAATCATCATCACACTCTGATATTTCGATCAACATCATCATCATCATCATCATACTCTGATCTTTCAATCAGTAACATCATCATCATTAGCAACAACCTACAATCCACAATACAAAGACAAATGTCTTCGGATCAGTATTAGACTTAAGTCCAGGTATGATACAATCCTACCACATTCTTGAAAACCGAAGTTACCGGATACAATTACGGGATAATCACTCCCTATCACTTTAGGACTAAGTCCAAGGATGATGCAATCCTACCACATTCTCGACAACCGAAGTCACTGGATACAATTATGGGATAATCACTCCCTATTACTTTAGGACTAAGTCCAAGGATGATGCAATCCTACCACATTCTTGAGGACTGAAGTCACTGGATCTATTATGAACAAAAGTTCATGGATGATACAATCCCACCACATTCTTGAGTACCGAAGTCACCGGATCCATTCTAAACAAGAGTTCAGGGATGATACAATCCCAGCACATTCTCGAGGACCAAAGTCACCGGATCCATTCTGAACAAATGGTCAGGGATAATACAATCCCACCACATTCTCAAGGACCGAAGTCACTGGATCCATTCTAAAAGAAAGTGCAGGGATGATACAATCCGACCACATTCTAGAGGACCAAAGTCAGCAGATCACATTATAACAATGTGTGGGGATGCATTAGAGGAAATTTCAATTTAAAATGGGCCTTCCAAAAATAATAAAAATTCCATTTCATCATGTATTAGCCAATCAAAATGCTTTAAAATTCAAAAAGGGAGAACCTCTTAAACAATTTTTAATATAAATTTGGGGATATGTATCATAAAAAACACTACTTTTTTTGTTCGTATTTTCGACATATCTCCCTATTTATTACTCAAATTTCAATGGGGAGAGCTCGTTGGATGCAGAATTAAATTCCGCATCCAACGAGTACCCACTCAGCATAATTTTGATGGGATCCGCTACCCGAAAAATAAGAAATATCTGAAAAAACATGATGATGATGTCATCATCACATTTTTCAGGTATTTCTTGTTTTTCGGCTAGCGGGGCCCGTTAAAAGTATGCCAAGTGGGTACTCGTTGGATGCGGAATTTAATTCCACATCCAATGAGCTCTCCCAATCAAAATTTGAGTAAAAACACAGGGAGATATGTTGAAAATACGAACAAAAAAAGTAGTTTTTTTCTTTTCTTCCTCCAAAATTATTAAATATTATTTTATTAATTTTCCTTAGGAGGCCCATTTTGAGTTGAAATTTACTCTAACGATACAATCCTTCTTCTTTCTCGGAGACATAATTCTACGGATCACTTTAGGACAAATGTCCAGGGATAATACAATCCCACTGCAACATCACTGCTCCCCCTTTTGGGGAAGTTCTTTCTGAACAACACCAAGCTTGTCTTGAAAGTATTCAAACTTTAATTGAGACAGAGGCTTTGTCAACACATCAACAAATTTTTCATCGGTACTCATATATTGGAGATTTATTGCTCCCTTCTGCATCATATCTTGAATGTAGAAATACTGTATTTTTATGTGCTTCGATCTATCATGGAACACTGGGTTCTCTGTCATCTTTATACAACTTTGGTTATCACATAGAATCACGGTGGTATCCAACTCCAGGTTGAATAAACCTGACATGAGCTTTCGAAGCCACATGGCTTCACAACTAGTAGAGCAAGCTTCTATATATTCTGCTTCAGTCGTGCTAAGAGAAACACTGGACTATTTCCTACTAAACCATGAAATCATAGCAAACCCCAGACTATAACACCCACATGATGTGATTCTTCTGTATGAGACACTTCCATCCCAATCTGCATATGTATAGCCATAGAATCTATACTCATGGTTTCCTTCATAGTATATACCAAAGTTTATAGTCCCTTTTAGATATCTCATCATATGTTTTGCAGCTATCAGGTGAACACGTCTATGTTGAACTAGATACTAACTCAAGGTGTTCACAGCAAAAAAAATGTCCGGTCTGGTATTTGTTAGATACATCAACGACCCAATAATCTATTTTTATTGAGTCACATCCATCAATTCTGATGATTCATCAGCCATCAACTTTAGGTTGGTATCCATGGGTGTGTCCATGGCTTTACATTCCAACATATCAAATCTTTTCAAGATTTCCACTGCATATTTTCCCTGGTGGAGAAATATTCCTTTTGAGTTCTGCCATACCTCCAGACCTAGTAAACAATGCATTAGACCAAAGTCTTTCATCTCAAATTCTTCAGTGAGCTTCTTCTTGCATTCCTTAATCTGTTTCTTATTCCTTGTCAGAAATAGATCATCCACATATAGTAATAGTATGATAGGTTCATCTTCTATAACCTTCAAGTAAAGGTTAGGATTAAATTTACTCTTGGTAAATTCCAAGCTCGTCAAGAAACTATCTATCCTTCCATACCAAGCTCTAGGAGCTTACTTTAGACCATACAGGGCCTTCTTCAACTTGCATACGTGAGTCCGTTTTTCTTCAAATTTGAATCCTTGTGGTTGTTTTATGTATACTTATTCTTCAAGCACACCATTCAGGAAGGATGTATTCACATCCATCTAGTGTAAGTCCCACTTCATCAGGGATGTAAGTGCCATGATAGCTCTAATCGAAGTATACCATGCTACTGGTGCAAATGTTTCTTCATAACCAATTCCCTCTCTCTAAGAGAAACCTATAGCCACAAATCTTGCCTTTTATTTCTCTATACTTCCGTTAGCTGCATGTTTTATTTTGTAGATCCATTTGGAGGATACTACACTCTTTCCTTCTGGTTTGGGAACTATATCCCAAACATCATTCTTCATTATTGACTGGTACTCTTCGGTCATTGCTTCTACCCATTATTTATTCTGTACAACTTATTCATAGTTTGTAGGTTCTTGATATACAAGATCACACATCAAAGCTACATAGTTGGAAAATGTATAGGCTTCTTGATTATCCTCGTGGAGCCTTCAGGAGCTCCATATATAATTCAGCTTCTTGTATAATTTCTCTTTCCCAAGCAGGCTTTCTCTTCCATGATATTTCCATCGTAGGAGGTTCTTTTGGTTCTGTCATATCATGACCTTTAGGTGCTTCATCATTAGGGAGGAATGTAGCCTCTACATTTCTGGGAGGTGCATCTTCCTCATAAACTTCTTCATGTTGACATTTTCTGGATCTCTTGAGAGTTTCTTCTTCATCGAATGTTACATCTCTACTGATTTCCATGTGATGGAATCCAGGAATGTAAATTTTGAATGCCTTGGAAACTTCACAGTATCCAACAAATATTCCCTTCTTTCTGGAAGGGTCCAACTTGGTTCTTTTCTACTTTGGTATATGAACATATATTGGACAACCAAATATCTTGAGGTGAATTACCTCAGGATTCTTTACAATGAACATCTCTGCTAGAGTCTTGAATCCAAGAGCACTGTGAGATATTCTATTCTGTACATAGACAACAGTTCTTGTTGCTTCTTCCCATAAATGCATTGGAATATCTTGATCATATATCATTGTCTTCACTGTTATACACCCAAAGGGCACCTCTCTGTCCGAGTGCCGACATCCCTCATGTTGGCACACAAAAGGACACTTATGGATAGAGGTTTGCCCAAAACACTATATCTTGGTTTATCATGAAATACATTCTCTCACCATCCACCTAGTTACTTTGTCATTTAACCATGTTGAGATATATTTGCGACTTTCATATTATACAACTCGCGCATCATTCGCGAGTCTCGGTTGTTACAAGTCGCGCATCCTTGTATTCGCGGGTTGCTCTTATACTAAGCCGCGAATCACTCATGGGTTTCTCTACTGCATACCCGCGTATATGTCTCAAACATTAAAACATAAAAACTTTCGTTGATTGGAGATTAGTTAAGTCATTTAACTTAATTTCCTCAACTGCCACAACTTCCCCAACCTTCGAGAACTACCTTATTTCACCCATATAAATACAGGCCTTGGGGAGGGTGTGGGTTACTCACAGTTGGAGAGCAAAGTTATGCTGGTGGATTTTATACAGAAGTCTTTGGAGCAGTTGAACTCAGAATCCTTTGGTTCCAGAGGAGTCCTTGTCTCAGACGCTGGGTTGTAACCTTAACTCTTTCCATTATTGATAATAAAGAGATTACTTCTTCCATATGTGTTTCATGTCTTGTGATTGGATGAATGTTTATATTTCAGTATGATATATGTTTTATCTAACATGTTTATATGTACATGAATCATCTTGTTTCTGGAAGAGTTTTTCTTGACAGGTGAAAGAGGAGCAATCTTGAAGATTCTGGAAGTGGAACAGAGAGGAAGAGAATAGCAAGGATCGAACTTCGTTTAACAAGTAAGTCCTTCTAACCCTCCTATTTCCTATTCTGTACTTTAAGAGTCAATTATCTGCAAGTAATTGAGTATGTTGGTAACCCCGACCTTCGGTTATTGTGTGTATTATTCTGTACAACAGAACTGGCGACTCCACTGGGGAAGCCCTAGACTGCTTTAGGTTTTTCTGTCCCTGACCAGTCTTTGCTTGGAAGTCTGTGTGTGATTTTATATCCTGGTTTTCACTTGACTCAGCCTTTGAAAGTCCTTTGAATTTTCCTTTGTTTTTGAGAAAAATTTCACATGCATTCACGGGTTGTCTTTATATATAGTCGTGAATACTACTATGCATTTGCGGGTTGTCTTTCTAGACAGTCGTGAATCATTCGCGATTTGTGCCAAGTGACAGTCGCGAATACTCTTGGAAGTTGAGATTTTAAAGTAAAGTTTGCTTGTTCTTTTCTTGTTATGATCTCTGTTTCCTGAGTGGATTTTCCTTATGAGTGCTGGGCAGTTTGTTTGAATACCCTGGGTGATCATACTTATAGATTTTTCGAAAGCCCTTGAGTCTGTTTTACTTGGTTTATTTACTGTTTTCTTTCTGAAGTTTTTGGCTTGTTTGGGTACTAGGTGAAAGTGTTGTGGTCCAGATCAGTGATCAGGGTCTTGGACTCTGTTTTTCTAGTCTGTCATTTGATAGTGGCTGGTTGTCACTTGCCCTTTTTAAAGTCTGCAGTGATTTTTCGTCATTGTTTGCACCCATTCTAAGGTTCCTAGCCTTCCTTTATTGGTTGTCTGCTGCTTCAGTTTTCCTGTTTGCTTTAGTTTGTTGCTTCTTTACAGTTTATAAGTCTCAAGTTTACTCAAGTAGAGTGCATTGTAGATGCATAGTAGTTTTTTGAGCATTTTTAAACGTGAAAAGAAAACATAGTTAATCTTTTGCATTGAAATTTTGCATAAGTAGTGTTTGTTTCATTTTAAAAATATTATCTCAAAAAATACAAAAATATAGGCTTAGTTTCTCTTATCATTGCTTTCAGTTCATCAAGACATATTTGAAAAATGAAAAGAAGTTTATTTTATAGTAGTAGTTTGCTTTGAATGCACCTTTACTTTCATTTATTTCTTGTTGAGTCAAAACACCATACAGTATATCACTTCCATTTCCTCTTGAGTAAGAAACAACCCTCTAAAATAAATGCATAAATTAAAATTTACTAGTAAGTTTTATTTTTAGGGGCCTTTCACCTACTAGCTTAGGCTAGACTTGTGGGATAGGAAGTTTAAACTTCCCACAAGTTATAAAATCAGAAGTAGTGGACTTTTCATTAGGTAAATCCTTGATTCTATCAATGTATCTGGGAAGCTCCTCTCAAACGGGAGTTAAGCACTAGGCCGCGTGGAGGCTTGGATAGAGGAGATAGCCCTCCGAATCCTTGTCAAAACGTAACCCAGGACTTTTATGCATCTGGGGATTCTATCCTAGACAAAGTTTCGGGCTCAGCTACCCTGCCCATGCGTATGAGTTCGGCTGACGACTGTCCCCCCAGACAGCTGGTATTGTCAAGGTAGCCTTTAGTCTCTTGTCTTTTAGGGTTCATACCTAGGTAAACTAGAAGGTTATTTCTGGTTCACCTTGAACGGGCTTGGAAGGTAACCCTTGTGGAAAGTGTAGGAGGGCGGTGGGTGATTCCTCCGCTTGTGCCTAAGAACCACCTCAAGGACGCCAAGTAATCATTCATCAGCTTTCTTCAGGAAAGTATATCTTTTACCCTGGTTTGATTGCTTGAGACTCTAGGAATTTTTTAGTGAATGCTCTGTGGATTTGCTTGTGTTTAGTTGGCCTTAGGGTGTGATTTATCAAGTTTTTAATTCTGGAGGACCAACCTTTTAGGAGGTCAAGAAGGTTGAGAAACCTTCCTCCTCTCACTGCATTGGAGCCTCCACCTTTACCTCAAAGGCAGAGATTAGACACAGAAGGTTCATTTGAACCTGTAGGAATAAGTGAGGTTCTTAGTGAACCAGAACTCATTGCTAACCGCTTTAATCTAGATACAGTCGAGATAGAAGAATTGCAGACTGAAGAGTTTGCAAGAAATTTTAACTCCCCCTTGATTGATTTGAACGATCCTGTGATCGTGCAGGTTAGACCATTTGATTCACCAGTGCTAGGTGTTCCTGTGAGTAGAGTCATGTCTTCTGCGGAAGAAAGTTCTTTTGTGTTTACCTCAACCCTTCCGGTTGAAGGGGTACTACCTCCCCCAGTTAGTGCCCCTAGATCTAGTTTTCCTTCTACACCTTTAAGTCCAGCGAGCCGAGTGGTTCAACCACCGGTTCACTCCAACATAGGAGGTACTTCTGGTAACACGGTTGCTGGGATCCCCAGTATACCTACCATTCCTTCTTCCTTCCCTTACCCTACTCAGAGTGGTCCGGTAGGATCCTCGGCTTATGTCCAAGGATTTCCTTGGAATGGGGGGCACATTCCCCCATCCAGTCCATACATAGGTCCATCTCCTTCATATGTAGGAGTGCAGTTTGGGAGAAACACCTCTTATGGGTAGAGATTCCAAACCCCTATTTCGGTCCCATACACGAGCTCTCCCGTTTCATTGTTTAGCAGAGGGATACCTACTACCGTCTTTCATACCCCTGCTTCTATGGGGACGTCCCGAACCACTTACACTGCATCTCCCACAAAAAATCCTCTCACTTACGGATGGAATCCATTTCAAAGCAACCTTCCCACTTTACAACCGGTGGCTGGGGGCAACCCCACTTTTACCCATGGACATTCGGGGGTAGGACCCTCTAATCCCCAAGTTGGCACATCTAGTGCACCGATTAGGCCCAAACTTCCTTTCCTGGAAACTTTAAACTTGCCAGACTTATCAAAGTTGATGAATGAATCGGTGAGGCATGACCCCTTGTGGCCACCTGTTCCCACCAAGTTGCCCTCGGATATCCCTAAATTCGAAGGTAAAACTGGTGAAGATCCTGGGGCACATGCCACCACTTTTCACTTATGGTGTTCTTCCAATTTGTTGAATGAGGACTCAATTAGATTGAGGCTATTCCAGAGGACCTTGACAGGTATGGAAGCCAAGTGGTATATTGAATTGCCTTCAGCTGCCTTTAGTAGTTTCTGGGATTTGGCTAGTGCTTTCCTTAGCCACTTTCAGCTTCCAGTTCGATACGATTTCAGAACGGACTTGTTGTCTACTTTTAGACAAAACAAGGCTACCCACATCTTGGATCATATCCAAGAGTGGAGGAGGTGAAAGAGCCTTATCAAAGCCACCATTCCGCCTGAGTTTCTATTAGAATGGTTCCTTAAATCATTGTTGCCATACATATCTAAGGATGTTTCCACATCAGGAGTAACGAGTGAAGAAGAAGCCATACTCAGGGCCCAGCAGTTAGAATTGATTTACTCACAGTCTGGGATCTTATATGAGATCATCCCTGAGGCACCGAGGCCTTCGCATGAGGCGGAGAAGCCTAAGCCTGGACCCCATGCCGATGGTGTGGTTGGGTCTGTCAACTCTCCCACCGTAGAGTCTTTAACTAAACAACTTCACCAGTTGTCTATTCAACAGTCTACGGCGGAGGAAGCAAAGGATACCCCCTCTCCCCAAAATGCAAATGTTTTTTCTCAAACCTCTCAGAAGGGCAATCAGCAGCCCGGCGGGAAGAAAAAGAAGGGTAAAAAGGGAGAGGGAAAACAAAACAAGCCAAAGCTCCTGAACAATGTTGATGGGGTCAAAAAAGAAAAGAAGAAGGTCAAGTTCCCTTGTAAGTTGTGCCAAGAGGACCACCTTACTCACCTTTGTCCCCTCATGGATCAAGCCCAGAAGCTACTCAAAGCTCAACAACCGGCTGTCCTGAAGGATCCTTTTCCCCAAGGACAGAATTCTGCTTCAGCTTCTACCGTAGCAGGGGGCACTCAAACTGCCCCTGACCCTAATTATATCAACATGGTTCGATCCTCGACTTTGTTACAAACCAGGAACAAAAACTATGAGAAAGAGACCGATGAGAAGGGTAAAGCTGTAGTTGAACCTTCCAACCCTCTCACTATAGAGAAACCTGCCGAGATTATGCCAAAATTACCCAAAGGTGTCTTTAAGAAGACTTTGCATAACCCAAATGCTAGGGCTGCTTCTAACTAATCCGTGGTTGAAGACTTAGCTCAAACCCCTTGTGCAATGTCAGCTTTAGAGGTGCTTCAGAGTTTTCCTACCCAGCGGGATGCTATCTTAGCAGCTTTAGGTAGCATGGATTCTTCGAGTCTCATGGCGAAATTCAATTTGTCTGATGTCAAAATTCGCCTGCCTTACCATGTAGCCCTATCAATAGATGTCGTCCATGGTGGTAAGACCATTGGAAGGGCAGTTGTTTATGAGGGAGCTTCTACATGTGTTATGTCCCTAGCCTGCTGGAAAGCTCTTGGATCCCAGAGCTAGTCCCATCAAACACTTTACTTACGGCTTTCGATGGAAGATCTTTCCGTCCGCATGGTATCCTGCCCGCTTTCGAGCTTAAGTTGGCAGGGAAAGCAGTGTCTGTTGAAGTAGAAGTGATTAATGCTCCCTTGGACTACAATTTGCTTCTGGGAAGGAATTGGACTTATGCAATGACTGCTGTTGCATCGGCTGTTCTTTGTGTCGTGGTTTTTTCACATGAGGGAAAGTTGGTTACTGTTGACCAACTTGATTTTACCTGAAAAGGCCGTTTAGAGTCCAAGGAATCCACTGTGCCATTGGTTGATCAGGTAAAACCTGCTGCACAGAGCTTGGGGGATGGAATGTATACATCATTGATGGGCACATTCGATTTTCCAGCCCCGGTTAACTACATTGGTTCTACTACTGTGGGGAAGTCCATTGATTCGGTTGTCGATAGGACTGATCCTTGGGTACTCCCAACTCCCCATGAACCTGAAGTGCCCTTATCGGTAGTGGAGGTGGCCTATCAAGCCATCACTCAAGCCACTGTTGATCCCATTCCAGATCCTTTATTAGTCTCAAATGATCTGGAAGAGGTCTATTTTCCTGCATGGGCAAAAAACTCTTCACATTCCATAGATTGCTTAGATACAGTTTTACCTTCGGATGAAGCTATTCTGGAAGCCATGAGTGGACGTGATAAGATTTGTGAGGATCTTCATCATCGATCCTATTTTCTTCCAGATCTAAGCAAGATAGAAAACCAAGAGTTTAAAGTGAGACTGTCAGATGATATTGAGGTACCCATCAACCCTTTTCCTAGGGAAGGAGTGTTTGCTGAGGGGAATATGGCAAACATTTCCGCCACTATACCCATCAATATCTCTATGAACCCAGATGTCATGGAAAACATCTATATAGGTGCAAACTACTCTCTGGAGGAGATTGCCATCTACACTGCCCTTTTCAAGGAATTCTATGATATCTTTGCTTGGTCATATGAGGAGATGCCAGGCATTGATCCATCTATTGTTCAACATGAAATCTGAACCTATCCTGATGCTAAACTGGTTCGATAGAAATTGAGACCCGTGAACCTGCGTAAAGCGGTGGCTTTGAAGGATGAAGTTGAAAAGCTCTTGAAAGCTAGTTTTATATATCCCTTAGCTTTGACTGAATGGGTGTCCAACCTTGTTCCTGTTGATAAAAAACAAGGGACTATTCGCGTTTGTACGGACTTTAGAGATCTAAATAAAGCCTGTCCTAAGGACAACTACCCTACACCATTTATTGACCAGATCATAGATGCATGTGCAGGGAGTGAGGTTTTTTCATTTATGGATGGTTTCTACGGCTATAATCAAATCCAAATCAAACCGGAAGACCAGCATAAAATTGCTTTTATTTTCCCTTGGGGTACATTCGCGTATAGGAAAATGCCCTTTGGATTGAAAAATGCTGGGGCTACCTTTCAACAAGCCATGAAATTTGCTTTTCATGACATAAAAGCCATTGTTGAACCATACCTAGATGATCTGCCTGCACATTCTCGCAAGAGTATCCAACATCCAGATCATTTACGGTTAATTTTGAACGATGCAGATATTATAAAATTCGCTTGAATCCCCACAAGTGTGTCTTCTGCGTCAATTCAGGAAGATTACTCGGATTCATTGTCTCTAGTAGAGGCATCTAGGTGGATCCCTTAAAAGTTGAGGCCATTGTAAATCTGCCTCCTCCTCGTTCTCTCAGGCAACTTCAAAGCCTGCAAGGAAAGTCTAACTTCCTTCGACGTTTTATCGTTAATTATGCCAAGATCACTAAAGGTTTCATGCACTTTCTTAAGTAGGACACCCCATTTGTATGGGATGAAACCGCACAGCTTGCGTTCGAGGCATTGAAAAAATATTTGCTGTTGGCTCCTTTATTATGTCCACCAGATTATTCTAGGGATTTCATATTATATTTGGCCGTGTCGGAGTCAACCATTGGGGTAGTTCTAGTTCAGGAGGACGATAAGCTTGTTGAGCATGTCTTTTATTATCTTAGCCGTGCTTTGGCTAGACCTGAGCTTAGATACTCCCACGTCGAGAAGTTAGCCTTAGCATCTATTTACGCTTTACAGAGGTTACGGCACTACATTTTACTGAGGGCCACTACAGTAGTGGCGGATGTAAATCCTTTCCAATATGTTTTATCCCGACGGATTGTTGGGGGAAAATTTAATAAATAGATAGTCATTCTTCAGGAATTTGACCTGGATTTTCAGTCCGCCAAGTCTAAAAAGTCCTTAGTTTTTGCTGAGCTAATAGCCGAATTTCCCACTGAAGAAAATGTAGCGGTGGAGGATGACTCATTCCCAGATGAGAACATCTTCTTGATATCCACCTATGATCCTTGGTACGGGGATATTCTTATATATCTCCAGACTTTGAAGTATCCTGCCGCTTACTCTAGGGAGGAACAACGTAAGTTACGCCTTCATGCCAAAAACTACCTCATTATAGGAGATACATTATATCGACGGGGGGTAGATTCTGTCTTGCGTCATTGCCTTACTCATGAGGAAGCGGAGATTGTCCTAAATGATTCTCATAGTGGAGCGTGTGGGGGTCATTTATCTGGGTTAGCAACGACCCAGAAGATATTATGTGCCGGTTATTTCTGGCCCTCGATCTTTAAAGATTGTGTGGAAGTCGTGAAGCGCTGTCATCCTTGTCAGCTTTACACCAGAAAGATGCGGTCGCATCCTGCTCCCTTATTTCCTGTTGTCTCGGTAGGCCCCTTCATGAAATGGGGGATTGATTATATGACCTACAACCCAGTTTTGGCTGGGGGGCACAAATACATCATTGTCGCTGTTGACTATTTTACGAAATGGGCAGAGGCAATGCCTACTTTTAAAGACAATGGGGAAACATCAGCTTTCTTTGTTTTCAATCAGATTATTGCAAGGTTCGGTATTCCCAAAGTGATTGTCACTGACCATGGCAGTCATTTTCAAAATAACATGATGACGGAACTGACCACCATGCTCGGATTTAGACAAGAACATTCTTCTCCTTATTATCCGCAAGCAAATGGTCATGTTGAGGCTGTAAACAAGACTCTAAAAACTATCCTTAAACAGAAGATTGATGCAGCCCGTTCTAATTGGCATATCATGTTATATCCTTCTCTTTGGGCTTACAGAACTAACGTTAAGACTTCCATAGGTTTTTCACCTTTCCAACTCGTTCACGGGGTGGAAGCAGTCACTCCGATTGAATGCGAAATCCCGTATTTGAAGATAGCCATTCATGTGCTACCTGATACGACTGAGCTTGAGGAATGTCTATTACATTTAGAACACCTTGATGAGCGACGTAGAGATGCGTTTACTGTGAACCAGGCTCATAAAAATAGGGTTAAAACTCAATATGATAAAATGGTCAAACCTAGGGTTTTCTCTGAAGGGGATCTTGTCTTGCTTTGGGACCAAGATAAAGAACCTCTAGGGGCAGGAAAATTCAAGGCTATGTGGTTAGGACCCTATGTCGTGTCAAAGGTATTAAGTAAAGGCACATATGAATTGATTGATTATGATGGGAATAGGCTTCCTGAGCCTAGAAATGGGCTCTACCTGAAGAAGTACTATGCTTAGGCTTAGCACTTTTTCTTGTATTTTTATTGTATGTATTTTATGTACATTAGGTTGTTAGCTTTGTTTTTTATTATCTGCTGGTTGTTGCAGATGTCTTCCGAAATGTATGTAGGTTTCGCTGATGGCACCAGTCGTCACACTTGTAACCTAGCTTCAGCAGCATGGGTTATCTATTCTCCCACATGACAGCTTGTTGCCGTGGGTGGCGCTTGTTTTGGTCCTACTTCTAATAATGTTGCTGAGTATAGGGTTGTTATTGAGCTCCTATGGGATGCTTTGTCGCGTGGCATTACCCAGCTTGAAGTCCGTTTGGATTCTCAGTTGGTAGTTTCTTAGCTCAATAGAACTTATCAGGTACGAAATCCTATCTTGTTACGTCAGTTTATGCAAATTCGTTTACTGGAAGGACATTTTGAAGTTATTACTTTCAATCATATTCCACGAAACCAAAATTCATTGACTGATGCATATGCTAATTATATTTTGGATTGGCATCTCACACACATTCCATAAAAATTATAGCAAACACATAGAAAACACTTGTAAATAAGCCGACAACCAACATCATATATATACATGTACAAATAATATGTCTGTAGATAGATCGAGTCTGATCCGTAGATCTCAAAATATAGAAAAATATGGATCATCATCCATCAAAATTCCCTAGAACTAAGCCTGGCCGCCCTGGCCACTAGGACCACCTTGGTCCCCATGATCTCTATGTACCCTGGCTTCCTCAGCCTCCTCGGCTTCGGCAGCCTCGACCGCATCTCTATATACAAGTACTGCTCTAGCTACTCGTCTGAAAAGACGTAGCCAAACTGGTGGAACCCCAACTACAAACTCCTGCATAGCCGCAGGGATATGCTCGATCCGTATAGGGGGAACTCATTGGGTTAGCCTAGCCAGCTTCCCCTCGAGTACCCTGACCAATCCTGGGTCTCCTCCTACAACTGGACGCATGAACATACAGGGGTGCCCTTTAGGGCGGATTGGTCCAATATTTGCATTTTGACACATAAATTGGATTAAGACTTGTACATATGTATATCACCATCATTTGAAAAATTTCATAAAAATTTGATAATGATAAAAAATTAAAAATTTACTTACCCATATCGCCCCATATTGCTCCCGGAGGGAGAATGAGATCGGGATCACCTCGGAAGTCCATCCCGGCATTTGGAAACTGCTCCAATGTCGGCAGCTGTCGTTCCCACCATGTGTAAAAGTCATCATCATAGACACTCTGTACTACATCTCCTCCTCCGTGACGGAGGAAGATGTCTCCCCACCGACTCAGCCTCGGCTGACGTGGATGTCTGACCTGTAGGGGTATAGCAGGGATCATAGCTGGAACTCTCTCGAAGAAGAACGCTACTAGTATACTCACATAGCCAAAGTTCTTGTGTCTTCCTCTCTTGCAGTCAGATAATTGCCTCTTCATGATGGGGGAAATTCCTGAGCACCAGTCATAGAGAGCGCCTCTAAAGCAATCAACTGCCACCCTCATTTGATTCCTGGTGGCCATGTGTAACCCTGATGACCCTGCAAGTCTCACAATAGTACTGGCCAATACCTGCAGAGTGAAATCCTAGATGTCTGCAATGAGAACACTGCTCCCTTTCTTCTGAGTACCTGGTATGCAGAACATGTCAACATAGTTTTGGACACTCAAGGGGTCCCTGCCCCTGCCAGTTCCCTCCAAGTTCACAGGTGCACCCCGTTGTGACAACCCGGTAATGAAGTAGATATCTTCCACGGTAAGCTCTAAGGTCTCACCCTGAAGATTGAACATACCCAACTCATGGTCCCAGTAATTGACCAAGAATTCCAATATGCGGACATTGGCCCGCATGGGCGAAGTACAAAAGAACTTCAACAAACCACAAGTCCTCAATTCTTGTACGGTGGGCATGCTATGGAGCGCCACATGATCCATTGCTTCATGCTCTCTCTCTCTCTCCACTCCAGAACCATGTTTTCCTGGCAAATACAAAGAATTTGGATTCAGTATTTTACAATCAAAATTGAAAAATTTTGTACATTTTTAAAGCTTTTCCCTTTTGCGCAGCATTCATGACTGTCCCTTTAGACAGGTCGCGAATCATTCGTGATTGTCCAGTTGGACAAACCGTGAATAAAACGTGCATTCACGACTCTCCTATGCAGCAACCCGCGAATGCGCACTGCGGTAGTTTTGGGCTGCTCATAAATAATGAATTCACCATTAATTTTAAAATTTGCTTGGATCAAATTAAAGGGCTTAGGGTGTAGAGTTACCTGAAGGTGACGGTTCTGATTCTGACGGTCCAATTGTCCTCGGGGATCGATCAAAGGTAGAGGGTATTCTTGCTCTTTATGGGTCAAAAAGTTCAAATGGTATGAAATGTTTTACTTTTCATTCTATTTATAGAAATAATATTTCAAAAAGTGGGTTTTTATCCTATAGTTTGAAATGCTAATTAACTAATGCCATACTTTTGTCCCATGGAACAGGTTTATCAACTTTTACAAAATGTTGTTTCTCTAATAGGGTGGTTTCGCTATTTTCAACACATGTTGGCATCTTATCACTCCACATTAACCTTAGTATTTAACATTTTTCCACAGACTATGGTATTCTAAGCCATTAGTCCCTTGTCTCTACCATTGTTCTTCTGTGGCTTGGGCCCTTATTCCATGAGTATCATCTTTATATTCCTTTGTCATCCTTTGCTGCTCATGCCGCCACTGTTTCAGGCCTAGGGGTGTCCTCTTAGCTATTTTTCATGCCAAATAGATCTTCTTCCGAATCTCTTTTTACAAGCTATCCCTTTATAGGACTCCTCATCCTTATGGAGTTTCTTTAAGCCCAGGTCTGACTCCTTCAAAACAGACTTGATTGCCGAGTTATCTTGTCCGTTCAAGCTCGTTAAGAATATGTGAACGGGCATCCACATTGGTGGTAGGTTATCACTTTCTTGGACCATGCGGAATAATACGAGAAAGGATCACTCTCTTTTCTTTTGAATTGAGAAGAGTATTCTCAGGTATAGGTTTATCACTTTTCCGGACCCGAGGGACTAAATTTACGGAAAAGGAACACCCGGTTTGAGCTTAGTTTTCTCTTTTTCGTGCTCTGGACCCAAACATGAAAAAGATTTCGAGTGTACTTTGTGTCTTTGTCATGCTCGTTAAAAACTAAAGAACAAAGCAACGAGTTTATTGTTGTAAGCCCCATTTCTCGTAACAAAATGGATCTTTCTTAGTGATCTTGCTTTCCTTCACACTCGTAAAACTCAAGCTACTTATGCTGTTCTGGAAGGAGCGTTGGGTAGGTGGTAATTTAACCTTTTTCGGACCTTCCTGACTAAGTACGAAAAAGGTTCACCTTTTCTTCTTCGGAAGTTAAGAGAGTTCTTCTGTGGTTTGTTTTATACTTTTTCGGCCTCAGGAGACTAAATTGGATGAAAAAGGACCCCCCTGGAGTCTTCTTTGGCATTTTCAGACTCTCTAAATGTGAAAATACCAGCTGAGCATGTACTAGTTTGGGCTCATTAAATTCACGAATTAGTGTATCAAGCATTATTTTCCCATCTCTTCAAGCTTGTTAAAAAATGAAGAGGGAACCGAGTTTACTTTCCTGGACTCATTAAAATTTAACAGGGAAGGTAAGGAAGAAGTTTTCTCTTGTTTTCAGTAATGGCAGCATGTCGTCCTTGAACATAGTACTCTTTTCTTTCCGATATCCATGTTTCAGTATACCCTTGTGTTCAGCTATCACTTTGAGTTTCTTACTCCTCCTCTTGTCCATTATACCTGGGGAATCTGATCATGTCTCCTACATGATAGATAAGTCTAGTTGTTCTATCTATCCGTTGTATGCTACCTTGGGTCATCTCTGTGTTGTGCTCACTGTTCAAGGACTATACCCAACGTCTGATCTATCACCTGATCCCATCATTGTTATATCTGTTATCTATTTGTGTCTCCCTTCTTTTTCCCAGTTCCTAGTCACTCTTGTGATCCATTGGAGGATCTGTTGCCTTCCCTATCACATCATGGTTCCGTTTTCAGTACTTCCTGATGGCGAAGACTTAGAGTTTTGACGATCGTACCTCAGGATTCATTTTCATCATTGGTGAATTCCTTTGCTTCAGTTGTCAATTATCACCTATTGGTTAACAAACTGTTGAATCCTCTCCATGTTCGACTTCAGCTTACCCTTATTCACATGGCTTGGATTGTACTGGTTCTTTGGGATCCTTTATGAAGACCTTAGTTCACACTTATGGACTAAGTTGCACAAGATTATGTTCTATCAATCTACACAACTTCCAGATCTTTGAAGACTCATCATTATTGTATATTGTGGCTTCGAACCACCTTTGTAATATACGTGGTTTATACCCGTATCATATGATGTACTCAAATATTGTAAAGGAGCTAGTGTTCCAGTAAATTGAACATAGCATCCTCAGATGTAACTTTGTATATGACATTATTATGTATTTGTTTCAGGTACTCCCTCTGCTCCATTGGATTTCTGAGTTCTTCAATGCTAATTATTATAATGTATTTCGGCCATCGTTTCCCTCTGACCTCACACATTAGGGGGCATCTGTTATACACCCGAAGGGCACCTCTCCGTCCGAGTGCCGACATCCCTCATGTTGGCACACAAAAGGACACTTATGGATAGAGGTTTGCCCAAAACGCTATAGCTTGGTTTATCATGAAATACATTCTCTCACCATCCACCTAGTTACTTTGTCATTTAACCATGTTGAGATATATTCACGACTTTCATATTATACAACTCGCGCATCATTCGTGAGTCTCGGTTGTTACAAGTCACGCATCCTTGTATTCGCGGGTTGCTCTTATACTAAGCCGTGAATCACTCACGGGTTTCTCTATTGCATACCCACGTATATGTCTCAAACATTAAAACATAAAAAATTTCGTTGATTGGAGATTAGTTAAGTCATTTAACTTAATTTCCTCAACTGCCACAACTTCCCCAACCTTCGAGAACTGCCTTATTTCACCCATATAAATACAGGCCTTGGGGAGGGTGTGGGTTACTTACACTTGGAGAGCAAATTTATGCTGGTGGAGTTTATACAGAAGTCTTTGGAGCAGTTGATCTCAGAATCCTTTGGTTGCAGAGGAGTCCTTGTCTCAGACGCTAGGTTGTAACCTTAACTCTTTCCATTATTGATAATAAAGAGATTACTTCTTCCATATGTGTTTCATGTCTTGTGATTGGATGAATGTTTATATTTCAGTATGATATATGTTTTATCTAACCTATTTATATGTACATGAATCATCTTGTTTCTGGAAGAGTTTTTCTTAACAGGTGAAAGAGGAGCAATCCTGAAGATTCTGGAAGTGGAACAGAGAGGAAGAGAATAGCAAGGATCGAACTTCGTTTAACAAGTAAGTCCTTCTAACCCTCCTATTTCCTATTCTGTACTTTAAGAGTCAATTATCTGCAAGTAATTGAGTATGTTGGTAACCCCGACCTTCGGTTATTAGGTGTATTATTCCGTACAACATTCACTGCCTCCATGATGGTTATGTTCTTTCTTTTCTCAACACCATTTTGTTGAGGATTGTATGCAGTATTTAGTTCCCTCTTGATTCTAGCATCTTTGCAAATGGCTTAAAAATCTTTTGAAGTATATTCTCTGCCATTGTCTGATTGGGGTGTCTTTATTCTCATGTCTGAAAGATTCTCTATCAAGGCTTTGAATTCCTTGAATTTCTCAAACACCTCACTATTTGCTTTCAAGAATTATATCCATGTATTTCTTGAATAGTCATCAATAAATGTAATATAATACTCAAAACCACTCAAATATGTGGAGGACATTGGACAACACACATTTGAATGAATCAATTCCAACATACCTTTAGTTTTTGTTTCACTCTTCAGAAATGGATTCTTGATATTCTTCCCTTTCGCACATCCTTTGAAAATGCCTTCATGGTTGATATTCAAGTCTGGTAATCCTGTCACTACTTTGTTCATATGAGGTAGTTCTTTGTAATTTATGTGGGAAAGCCTTCTATGCCACATTTCACTAGGGTTAGTGGACTCATGAACCAAGGTTGTTTCTGAATGTCCCTTGAGTTTATACAGGCCTCATTCTTCTTCACTGATGACAACTGCATATTCAATTGTATTTGCTTTGGGCCACATGATTACTTGGCCATCTATGAATGCAACTATGAATCATTTCTTATCTAAAGATGAGATAGAAAGTAAATTCTTCATTAGAAGTGGTACATATAAGACTTCCTTCAACTTCAGTGGATTTCCTGAATCAATATTATAGCTTGCTTCACTGATTACTTTGATTGGATATTCATAGTCATCTCCTAGAGATAATTTATGAGGAGAGTTATTTTCTTTAAGTTTTGACAGATTTTTATTTTGTCCCGTCATGTGCTTTGAAGCACCACTATCAATAAGCGAAGTGTCTTCTCCAGGTGTTACACACCTAGAGAGTGCAGAGAATAGTACATACTCTTCTACATCTTCTTCTATTGCTTTCTTTCTTGGAGGTCATTCCTCTTATTCTTCATCATCCTCGTCTTCAGATAGATGTGCATGATGTATTTTTTTGGTGTTGTTCCTCTTCTTTTATTCTTGTCTCTTCAAAGGACAATTTCTGGCAATGTGTCCTATCTTGTCATAATGAAAACATTGAATGCTGGAGTAGTCCTTATTGGAGAGACTTTTTTTTGTTTTCTGGAACCTTCTAGGAGGTTGAGACTCCTTGTGGTTTCCCTTCTTGAATTTTGGTTTACTTCTTCTTCTCTTTGTATGGGTGTCTACGGCTTGATCATCCTACTTCAGTAGAGCTTCTCTATTTGCCACTCTAGTCTCCTCTTGAATATAATCTTCCTATACAACACCAAACTTCATGCTTTCCTTCCTGGAACACATCATCTGGATGAATGAATCCCAAGGTCTAGTGAGACCATTGAGAGCAGTCATAAGCATTTCATCTTCATAAATTTTGTATCCAATGGCTTCTAGTTGTTCTTTGAACTCAGAGAACCTTGTGAAGTAGCCATGGATGTATTCTCCATGACTCATCTTGTTGCTCTTCAATTGAGCTCTTAGATTCATCTTTCTGTTGATGTTTCTTCCTTCATACATTCTGGATAGGGCATCATACATTTCTTTCAGAATCTTCTTGGATGACACTTGGGAGATAAAGTAATCCTTGATGGAATCAACAATAATTCTTTGTGCCCTAATCATATCCTTTCTGTGCTTCTCCTTAGCTTCGGCCTCTTCAAGTTCTGCAACTTCATCCTTGATATATCTCTCAAGATCATTCTCCTTGAGAATGAGACCAATTCTTTATTTCCATACTCTGTAATTCTCTATTCCTTCTAGTTTGTCCTCAAACTTGGTGCTTAGGGCCATCTTGTCAAAAGATCACTAAAAAATGAAATTCCAAGGAATGAGAAACTGAACTTACCAGGAGATGCGCTTGATTGAGGTGAGTTGACTGGTGTGCTTAGTTTCTGGAGATCTCAAGTATTCACCTATTAGATCTGACTTACGAGATTCAACACTGTAGCTTCTAGCAGTTTTCTGGTTCACTAGATCTGTAGTTTTTCTGGTGCAATGTCAAACTATGGTTTGAATTTCTAGGATATCTGCTCCTCCAAAAACTTCGATCCTGGGCTTAGAAGATGTGCTCTAGGAGGGCACAAATTTCCACTCACTCAGTTCTTCAAAACTCAAAATTTTCCTGAAACCCTAATTTCTTGTCAAGGAGAGAGAGAGGGATTTTTCATCTTGTGAAAGTTGTCCTATTCAGGTTAGCTCTGATACCATGTTAAGATTCCAAATGCTAAGATATATTATCATCATTCAATTTAAATTTCATAACAAAATCATATAGACAAGATCGCTGAAAGAAACAATATCACAAGATCAACACATATTTA
Source organism: Pseudotsuga menziesii (assembly GCA_001517045.1). NCBI lineage: Eukaryota > Viridiplantae > Streptophyta > Pinopsida > Pinales > Pinaceae > Pseudotsuga > Pseudotsuga menziesii. Next base: position 526,459 of record LPNX010675795.1, read on the forward strand.
CCCTCAGAAAACCCTAATGGGAAAAACCTAGCAAAAGCTTCCTCAATATAGAGGATCAAAAGATAAAAGATAAAACCCCAGAATGATTCTTCTCCTCCTTGCAGCTACAACTATATCGCTCCCTCTCTTTGCGCTACACAAGTGAGTGCGAGTGTGTAGAAATAAGGAGATCCTCACTTCTAATTATATTCTTCTGTTCACTTGATTTTCCACTCAACAAGTCAGCCCCACTAAAACTGACTGGGCCGACTTCTCTAGTAGGACTCTAACAACTTAATATTATATTAATTATGGTGCTAATGACTCTACTTACAACGGAGGGGATTTCCTCATGACTCTTATTGATTATCCTGATAGGAACATTGGGGTATAATGAAATACAAATGATTCCCCCGATAGGAACATCGGGGATAATAGGTAAATACACTTCAAAGTTACAATAATTCAACATTAACCACTCATTATCCTATGGGTATTACCACTTGTCAAAATGGTGTAACAACTCCTTTCACAAATACACTTACAACCCAACATACTAACCTGCTTGGACATTTACATAGAAATTCATTACTTTATAAGGAAATACCATATCTATTAATATACCAACAAATGCATTGAAGTAATATGTAAACTCCTAATTTGTGACATCATTAACACAATTCCTTGGCCCCTTTTTTAAGGCAATATGTAAATTCATGTTATGTAGAGTTAATAGCCATTACCCACCATACGCCAATAGCTATTGGAATACCATGTAGTAATCCAAGGGAATTACTTAGGTAATCCTCTTCACATGATTAGGTAATCCTCTAATCGCCTCCTTTAATATATATATACTATATTCAATTTAGTACGTTATATATTGATTGATGATTTTTTTTTGTTCTTATAGGCTATGAAGATGTCACATAAATATACCTGGGAAGAAAACAACATGATATATGTTGAGAAGGCAACATTGAAGGTGAAGGGTGATGGAAAGTGTTATTTCCCTTGCAATGATTGCAGAGGTTTGCAAACTAGAAGACTTTTAAGAACAACAACTGAAAAACATTGTAAGGAGATAGGGCATGTTGAAGGGGGGTATGAATATCTTCCCTTGGTAAGAAATTATTCATTACATAATGTACTTCTTGTAATAATACTAATAATGTATTCACAAATTTTTTCATCATTTTAAATATATGTGTTGTATATTATACACTAATGTTATTGCATTGTTTGTAAATATAAAGACAATGCCCCCAAGATGTCGACTGCTAGAGAGCTATTTTCCACATAATAGTAGAAATACTAATTTACAAGATGACGAGCCAATAGAGGAAATTTGAGGTCTAAAATGGGCCTCCTAAGGAAAATGATAAAATAATAGTTAAAATAATAAAATAATAGTTATTAATTTTGGAGGAAGAATGANTTTCTTCGTATTTTCGACATACCTCCCTATGTTTTTACTCAAATTACGAGTGGGAGAGCTCGTTGGATGCAGAATTTAATTCCACATCCAACAAGTACCCACACTGCATACTTTTGACAGACCCTGCAACCCCAAAGAGAAGAAATGCCTAAAAAAATGTGACGATGACATCATCATCACGCTTTTTCAGGTATTTCTTATTTTTGGGATAGTAGGGTCCATTAAAAGTATGTAGTGTGGGTACTCGTTGGATACAAAATTAAATTCCGCATCGAACGAGCTCTCCATCCTGAAATTTGAGGAAAAACACATGGAGATATGTCGAAAATACGAACAAAAAAATAGTTTTCTTTTATGACAAATATGTCAATTCAACCATTATTGTTGACTCATTTTATTGAAATTCTACTGGTTCTTGAATTTGAACTCACAAAATTGATTGTTGGCGTGTTTTCTTATAAGGCCCATTTTAGACCCCAAATTTCCTCTAATGATGGAGATCATTCTATTGAAGATCGAGTTCTTAATGATCCTATGGATGAAGATGACGTTATTGATACTAATGGTGAAGATGAGATAAATAGATTGCTCCAAGACACATTTTCTCCATTGGACGAGGACAACCTCGATGATATTCATGATGTTCCTCTTCTCGAGAAGTCCAAAGAACCTTTTTATGAAGGCTCAACAACCAATATTATATCTGCTATATTGTTGTTGGTGAACTTGAAGGTTTTGAACGGTTTATCAAACACTTGTTTCACACAGCTCCGAAGGTGTGTAAAGTTGGTTATTTTCCTCTATTTGTAGTGTTAATTAATTTGTAAATTAGGGATATGAAATATTTATGATGTATATTGTTTACATTTCACTTTTTTTCAATGTTGCAAATTGTTGGGTGAATTTCTATTACCACCATCAAATAATTTACCATGCACAAGTCGAGAGGTATTCTTGATTATGAAATAAATTGGAGTTGAGTATCAATCTATTGATGCATTTCCTAATGATCATATTATATATCATGGACAATATGCATCAAAAAACAAATTCCCACAATGTGAAATTAGTAGATATCGAACTGATCAAGTAACAAAAGAGGTCCCTCACAAAGTTATTCGTTATATTCCCATAATTGCACGTTTCCAACGACTATTCAGGTGCCAAAGTATAACACAGTTTATGGATTACCATGTGAATAACATAAGTGAAGATCATGTTCTTCGAATGCCTGCAGATGGTTCTGCATTGAAGAACATCAAATAAAAATGGCCAATTTTTAAATATGAACCTCGTAATGTTAGACTTTCATTGGCAGCTGATGGTTTCAATCCATTTGGTGAGCTTCGCTCTACTTACTCAATCTGGCCTGTTTTTGTCATAAAAAATAACCTGCCTCCTTAGATGACGATTAAGAGAGAGCACGCAATATTGGAAGTGATTATTCCAGGTATTTTTTTGAAAGTAATTATATTATTTCATAAATTTATTTGTTTAATTTTTGCATGAGAACACCTTTTATATATTTGGACGGATAACTAAATAGAAATATTGTATGTTTATGGATCAATTAGGTAAGTACCGAGTTAAAGATATGAATGTATATATTGAGCCTCTTATCAATGAGATATTGAAGTTATGGGTTTGAATAACTATGTATGACATCTCCAGACCAATAGGGTAGAAACAATTTCAGTTCCATGCAGTAATACTTGCATCGACAATTCATGACGCTCTTGGGTTAACACATTTTTGTGGTATGTAACTTTATGTTGCACGTTGTTAAAATTATATGTTTTTAACGTAAAAACATGCATTTAAAAAAAAATTAATAATCTTTTGATGCTATAACATTAATACATATATATCGTAGGTCTTGAAACAAAGGGAAAATTTGCATGTCCAGTATGTGGTCCTAGGATAAAATCTCATCGTTCAAGAAGTTTAGCAAAGGAGGTGTTTGATGAGTACATGCACTTCCTCCCTAAGAACCGTAGATGTCGAACTATCGAAAAAAAATTCAATGGTAAATAAGAGAATGCAAAGAAACCACGAAGAATGACACCTCACCTATGGAAGTTGGAATATAACAAAAATAATTGAGGTATGCAAATTGTATATGCAGCATACAATATGTTCATGTAATGTTATGATTTTTATATTTTTACTGAATTTTCTCTACCATGGGTGTCATGAATGATTGTTAATGCATTTTTTTTTATGTTTAATGAATGTATTCAAGATATGAATGGGATTCCACAAGGAATGAAGCATTATCCCATGCAATTCAGTAGGTTTCCTTACTACGAGCACCTACAAATAGTTCACTTGTTTGATACAATGCATATCGGGAAGAATGTAACATAAATGATATGGAGGACATTAGATGGAAGGTTTGACAAAGATAAAATTGAAAAAATTTGTAGTGACATTGCAGAAGCCAATCACACTTGCAAAGTGTAATAATTTCAAATGTCGGAAATGGGTACCGAAATATTAGTTTTTTATGGTTATTGACGGAGCAATAAAGAAATGCTATAAAAGAGGTCATTAAGAAAATAAGGTTTTCAACGGGGTTTTCATCGGACATACAAAATATGTTAACCAAAAAAGGTGATTTTGGTGGTGTTAAAACTCATGAATGGCATATATTCATTAAGGTAATTATTTATGTATATAATTTCCATTAAGTAAATGTTTTTAGTAATTGTTCTCTCCTATTTGGAAAGATTATATAATGATTTTATTTTTTCTATAGTATGTTCTACCTCTGGCTCTCCTAGATAGCTTTGACGACAACATAAAACAAGTTATATATGATCTTGGTAAATAAATGAGATAAGTAGCAAATTTATATGCATGAAAAATGTTCGTTCTTTTGGTTGCATTGATTGTTGACATATTGTGTTTTGCAGCTTGGAACTTTATTATATATTCCTCAATCTGGTTGATCATTGCTATTTTCTTGCATCTTTTGTAGGTGGATTTCATCTAAATAAATCCATAAAAAAGATATTCGGCTTTGGAAGAGATAAATTCCTCATCTAATGTGTGAAATGCAGAAGTATTTACCTCCAACATTTTTCAATGCACAAGAACACTATCTCATACACCAAGTTGACGAGATTGAATTGTGTGGACCTGTAAACTCAAGGTCAATGTGGATGTTGGAAAGTCATTTGAAGTCATTGAATTATTTTGTTAGGAAAAGAGGATTCCCTGAGGTTTCTATGGTGCAGGGCTATATGCTATATCAATCCATGGTGTACATTGGTTAGTATCTTTCAAATTTAGCAAAATATATCAATCTGCCTCGCATTTGGCATGTCGAATCCATCAACAAATTTGAAGGGGAGGTCCTGTTGGGGAAATGTAGAAAGAGGAAAGTGAAAGGTAATTGAATGGTATACATTTAATTTATTATATAATTAATTTTTCAATTTGTGTAATTTTTATTATTCCATTAGTATTTTAAGGTAAACTTAATTACCTTTAATGATAGCTAATTTACAATTCTTAATTGTTATTTTTTCATATAGTTGGTGGTGTGTGGGATGAAATACATTTATACATTGCAAACAATCTGTAATGGATGGACTCATGGATTGAACGATGTACATAATACTATGGTACCTTATCATGGGAAGGGGTTAGTAAATTGATTAAAATAATGCATCATGATCAAGAAGAATATCCTGAAGAGCTTACATAAAGGGAAATTGATTTAGCATGCGGTTTAAAAGATAAAAAGGAAAGTATATTTACCCTGATCATTTTTTGTTGTTGTTTCATATTGTATCAAAATATTTCTCTCGTTTATTTCTTCTTATATATTATTTACCGAGTCGGGCATGTTGCAGCTGCTACATCATAATGCTATGTGGTGCACTGGTTGTAAATTTCATATCAAAAAGTTGGATGATAAGAGGAAAACATTTGATTGTGGAATAACTGCAGTTTTTCAAGTCACTAAAGTTTCCTATAGAAGTGACAGGAATCCAGAAGTATCTGAAAATAGGTACTATGGTTATTTGGAATATATACTTGAGTGTGACTTTAATTCCTTTAAAGTAGTTCTGTTTGAGGTCAAATGGTACATGATACCAATTAATGAACGTGATCCTAAAAGAACTGTTATTGAGCATGCCAATGGATTTACCATGGTTAATACAAGGGATCTTGAACTAGGTACAGAGCCATATGTTCTTCCAAGTCAATGTGAGTAGGTCTTTTACTTATAGGTTCTAGGTAAAGCAGGTTGGTCATACATTGTTATATACAATCCAAGAGGAAGAGTGGTCAAGTATAATGCATAGGAACAAGAAATGTTGAAGAAGAAGGTGATTCAGATCAGGAGCAGTTGGCCGCTGACATAGATGTGTCAGATGAAGAATCTGATCAAGAAGTTGATCATCCAAATGATGTAGCAGACAATGAAATTGACATTGATGATGAATATCTAGTCGAAAAATGACATTGATCATGATTATGATATGAGCAATCTTTTTAGCGATAGCGATTCAGAACTAGATGATGATATAGATGTTGAGCTAGATGAAGAAGAATCCAAATGACATTGTAGCAATGTTGCAATCTAGGAGGTATGTGAGAACATATTTTTGCATAATACATTATGTTTACAACTATTTAGTTATGTTTAAACCATCATTATCATCATTGTCGTCATCATCATCATAATCATCATCATCCTCATCATCATCGCCATCTTCATAATCATCAACATATTCATCACGATCCCCATAATCAGTTTCGTCACCATCTTCCTTTTCAACATCATCGTCATCATCATTGTCATCACCATATTCATCATGATAGTCATCATCAACGTAATCAACCTCTTCCTCATCAACATCATCATCATCATATTCATCATCATCATCATCATCATCGTCATCATCACTATATTCATCATCATCACCACCATCATCATCTTCATCATCATGGCCACCACCATCATCATTATCATCATCATCATCACCGTGCAAATTGGTTAATTTGGAAAACAGTAAAGGATTCCAAATTTTAGGTGGGTTTTAAATATTAATATTTATATATTACAAATATTTGACAAACTCATATTTTTCAAATTTTAAAAATTAATACTTGAAAATTTAAATTTATTTTTAAAAATACTTTAAAAAATTAATATTTTAAATTTTTAAATTTATTTTAGTTCAATATAATATACAGTATAGAATTTTAAGCAAATTCTCAAATTTTCAACACTTCAAAACTACATACTTATGCAACTTTAAAATATGTTTATTTTCACAACTATGCATTCTATGAATAAAAAAAGCTTCATTCATGTTCAAATGCTTTTTTACACATGACCAAATTAGAATATTAACATAACCAAAATGAAAAAAGGTTCATTAATAATCAAATATTTATTAACACACTACCAAGTTAGAATATTAACATAACATAACCAACCTATGATCCATTTAGAGAAACATATTTTATTAACTTACAAATTTTCAAATTTATAAAAGCAAAGATGTTCTAACTTATTATATTTGTAATAAATTACAATGAATACAAAGAACACTAGAATATATAGAGTTTAATAAAGTCTAATAAATTGGTATGATCCAAAATTATTATTAGGCTATATGTAATTCAAAGGAGTGGTATAAAGCCTTGCATGAGGTTGATATAACGACTAAGCCTCAATGGTGATGAAAGACATTTATATATATTTAAATTCCCTATCAATTTTCATTTTGCTTTATGCTATCGATAAATTTAAACACATAAAGTTCAGCTCCAAGCACTATAAATCTATCGATACTATCTTGATACTATCTCCTTTTATCTTTTTGCATTTAGCTAGTCATATTGTGATATTAAGACAGATTTCAAGGCATAGGTGGTAAATGATGGAAACGATGTTGATGATGGTGAAAATGACAATGACATTGATGATGAGGGTGATAATGATGATGATGATGATGACGATGATGATGAGGATGATTATTAAGAAGATGATGATGATGAAGATGGTGATGACAACGATGATGACGACGACGACGATGACGACGATGATGATGATGATGATGACGATGATGAGGATGAAGATGATGATGATAATGATGAGGATGAGGATGAGGATGAGGATGATGAGGATTATGGGTATGATGATGAAGATGTTGATGTTGATGAGGAAGAGGGTGATGACGCTAATGATGAGGATCATGACGAAGATGTTGATGATTATGAAGATTGTGAAGATGAAGATGAAGATGATGAAGATGATGATGAGGAGGAGGAGGAAGATGATGATGAAGAAGAAGATGATGAAGATGATGATAATGAGGAGGAGGAGTAGGAGGAGGAGGAGGAAGAGGGTGACGATGCTGATGATGAGGATCATGACGAAGATGTTGATGATTACGAAGATGATGAATATGACATTGATGATGAGGATGATGATGCTAATGATGATGATGATGAGGATGATGATGAAGATGATGGTGATGATGATCATGATGGTGGTGGTGGTGATGATTATGGTGATTAGTGTGAAAGGTCCACATCTCAAATATGAGTTCATAAATCCAATGCAAGATAATAATGTGAAATCCTGATTCTTTGGGAAGATCCATTATTGTATCTATAAGAATATAGATTATTAACTCAACATCCTAACACCCTAATACACTATGATTATTAACTACCACATTGGATGATATCATTATTATGAATTTTGCACCTATCAAAATTGTAGTTTGAGATGTTTAACCTCTTTTTAGTCTCCTTTGTAGCATCCTTATTACATATTAAAAACATATAATTTCCTCAATATGACCTCAAGATGCCCTCAATATACAAAACTATAGTCAGTAGATCACATATAGTCAATAGAATAGTGTTGAGATATGAGACCTATGCTCAGATTATTGACCCCACAAAACAATTAAGGCCTCAAATGAACTGTATAAGGTTGTTTTTTAACATTAATATATTATACAACATCTTGGGGGCATATAAAGATTATTTTTTTGACTTATCACATCTCATTTCACAATTTAGTTTGTTTTAAAAAGAAATAAAGTTGAAGGCCTAATTTATTCCTTTGATTTGATATTACATGAAGCACCAAGATTTTATGTTTTTGTGTGTTAAAGAGTGTAAATTGGATAGTCTTATACATATTTGTTCACATGTGATGTTGATATAGGTTATTTTATGCTATAGCAACACCACATGCATAACTCATTCATATAGCATGGGTTTCCATGTTGTATGGTAACTTGAAGTATTGGTTATTTACAAAGGGGTTCCAAATGTTATTTTCCTTCCTCTCTTGCCAATATGTTATTCATTGTTTATTGATCCCTATTTTGAAATGAATACATCAAACAACCATTTTATTTTACATTCATGAGTTTCATTGCAAATATTAATGTATGAGATATTTAATTAAATATGACATCTAATTGATACGATATCCAATAATACAACTACTAATGTGACCATGAATGACGGTATTTGAATAGAAATAGTGTTACCCTATTTGGTCCAAAGGTCAACTTAAAGCCTATAGAGGTGAGGTTTCACCACCAATGGGTGCTTGACATTGATTACCTAAAGGGAACATATTGGAGGAAGATACAAAATTGGAATTCTTGCCATGGAAAACAACGTTTGAAGTCTGTATTAAAATATTAATAGGAAGAGAGATTCACTTGGAAATTATATCCTCTTCGACAAATCTGCATTGAAAAAATCCATAATTTCAAAGATGACATACTATTTTTCCTTTATTCAAAAAATATGATTTAGTTGGATAATGATGCAATTGGATCATCACTAAAATAAATTTTCTCTAAGAAGAGGTCAAGGAACTTGAAACAAATTGGAAATATGATGATATAAGAGCTTAGATCCTTTCCATCATATAATATGTGGAAGACATTGGAAGGTATCATAATTATATATATTTTACCTCATAATATTGATATCTTTGATGGTGAGTATATAGGACCACACTATGAATATTAAATATCACATTGGATGAGAACATTACTAATAATTTTGAGCCCATTACATATGTAATTAGTGATGTTTAAACTCTTTATAATCCTCTTATTGAGCTAGTGTAGAACCTCTCTTGTATATTAACAACATTGAATTTACTCGATATGACATCAAGGGATAAAACATGGAAAAGTCCAAGGGAATTGCATATGGCGACATATTTAAAGGGATAAACCACAACAAAGTTCAAGGGAAGTCTAAACCAGAGGAGAAGGAGTTCGAGATCACGCACCAAAAGATACCACATGCCAGAAGAGGAGGAGACCCACATACAACTGAAGGAGAGAGAGACCTTGTGCTTGTTCTCCTAGAGGAGACCCACATACTTCTATGCCTAGTTATACACTTAGAGGATATCGAAACCACCAAAAAGGAGATGATATGTCTTCAGTAAGTTAAAACATCAACCAAAACACTTAATCTTTGAAAATTTCTTATCTATAGAGCACATAAAATTTGAAAATTGCTTAACTACAAATAAATGCATTGCGTAGACTAGGTTCGTTTGGAAATGAATTAATTCCTTCTTTGCGGAGCACAATGATCTCTTTTTTCTAAGTGTTTGGGGGTTTGGAAATGCATTGCATGAACTAGGGTTTCAAATTTCATACCTGGCTTCATAGCCTATGTGAAGGCCTCTTTCTGGGTGGCCCAATTTTATTACATCAATTGTGCTATGGTCAAGGGAAGAAGACCCTAAATTAACCACTATTTATGTTTAGTGGATTGTGTAATATATTATGTTGATCAAGTTAAGGAAGCATTAATTTTACACTTAGGTACTCTTGCCAATTATTTGTTTGATCTCCTTCATCTTAGTGCAGCTCGTTTTCTTTGAGTTTGGCGTCTTAAATCCCCCAAGGAGGTTTTCATTGTTATAATTTATTCATTCCAGGGAATACCATTCATACAACTTATTTTATAGTATTCCAAGGTCCAATGGATCCTATGAAAGGGTTTCACCCTTAGTTTTTTTTTAGTGTGATGTAGCTAGAATATAAAGAAGCTATAGGTGTAGGTGACATAGTGACCTCTAAAAACCTCCAAATTTAATTGCTTGAGTAAATATTTGAGAAAATCATCCTTGTACAATGGTTTCTGATATAACCTCAATCAATTTTATTAGCCATTAGTGGGGTTATTTCCTAATCAATGGTACAAAGTTTAACAAAACCATTTTTTGTAGGGAATGCTACCTAGCTGGAAAGGTTGATCCCTCAATGTGTTTAAGTTCACCAATATATTTTACTAAATCCCTTTCCTACCCTTCCCAAATATCTCACATGCATTTTGCTAATAAGGAAGAAAAACTTCATATCAGTACCTAGATACCGATGTTTGTCCATTTCTCTTTAAGTTGATGCCCCTCTCTTTGAATCCTGCTTGAAACACTTAGTTCATACACCTGCAGACACAAAAACAAGAAGCACCTTTCTCATTGATCAAGTATATGAGTATTCATTACAAAACTAGCATGCATTATAAAAAACATCGTTTACAATTTAGACCATAAATCACCATCCAAGATTCATAATAAAGTAAACAATGATAATAGATGAACACATAATTTGGTTGGGGGAAAAATGTATTTTATTAAATTGCATGAACAAAGTATAGTCGTCTAAGATACCTGGTTATCGCAGACAGTACTTCCTTCTCCGTTCAATTTATAATTTAAATTTAAAACTTTGTTCTGAGACATAGAACAAATTACAACCTCAACCTGGTTAAGCACACTCAATCCAATACCTACACTCGTAGCATTCTACCAGTCTGATCAGGACATCCTAGATATTGGAAAAAATGAAAGAAATTACAAAATCCTACAACCTCTACATGCAAACTATTTTTTGAAATTTAGTGCAGGATTTGGGAGGATTTAATGGATATAAAAAGCACTTATATATAGCTGTAAGTAAGCTTTCACAATGATGGTTGTTAGTGTCTAAGGAGAGGTCAACCTTTCCTTCCAATTTTTCCACACAACCCCCATAGTATTCCTTCAACTGGGCACTTTCAACTTGTTTAGGAAAGTGTTATTAACCAAACGCTAACTCTGTTCTTCTATAGAAGTATTTTCTAATAAAAGAAAGGTGTTGTTTGATTTATCTACATGACCTATTTTTAGACCAGTTCTCCCTCCAAACAACCACTTATAACTTCCAAAAAAACTGCTCTCTTCACTGTATATGGGTGACTATTCTGTGGCATATTTGGCTACATGCAAGGTGATGATAAACATCAAACCATATGTATACTCCTAGCCCCATGTAGACTTGTCTCTCCATTCTATCCTCGATTATTTACAAATTCAGACTCCTAGAAACTTGAAACTTGTATCACATGCATGCCGCATTGAGGATGTATGGGCGGTTTGTGTAAACTTAGAAACAAATTTCAATATCAAAGGGAGTGAAAACTACCTCTATCCTCAACAAAATATTCGAAACCTTTACACAATTCTAGAAGGATACATCCATATCATCTATCATCTGTTGTTTCCTCATCATTTCTATGTTGTCTAAGAGAGTGTACTTGTCAACTAGGGTAGATGGTGAAATTATCATCTATTAGAAATAAACTTCATCATTTTACTTTAATCCTATGTTATCTACATACTAGTCGAGATTGAAACTCATTGGTAAGGTGGCATGCCATGGTTGTTAAGTTTCCTGACCCAAGATAAAAGGAAATATTTTTAAGGTAAGCAAAATTAGAAGAGAAAATAAAAAAATATATCCCATTTTAAGTTATTTTTATTTTCTCACAACCTATTTCAAAGAAAAATACTTGAACTTCAACATAAATGATATAAAAAATAACAAAGAAAATATTTTTCAATGCTATAATTGTCTAATTCGGAGCCTATTCTAGAGAATGATTCCGATATGCAAAATAGTAAAATAAATTTCATAATCAATTCATAGAGTTATTGTATCATCCCATGGTACTCTTCCAATAAATGTGATTATGTCCTTTGTTATACTTTGCATGGAGATGGATATCTTTCCTTGATCTATAGCAGGTTCATCTCTTGGGCTTTATCTCATACCATGGATCCTATCTGCCTAAACATGTTTTGGATCACATATACTTTATAGGATGAAGCTATAAGTTTGACCTGTATGGAACACTGATTGGATACAATAAATAATACCCAAACTAATCAATTTTGCACCTAAATAATGTTTTGATGCAATAAAAAACACCCAATTTTAATGATTGTAGGTACCACCAAATAGGTACTTGTCGAATCTATCTTCCTCAAGTGAGGAATATAGACTAGAAGAGGTTGAAAGCGAGACATCTGATACAAGATCTAATAGGTCGAGATCAACTAGAGGTGAAAAGGTAAGGAGAAAATTTCGTAGATGCAAGGAACTTTTTGTTTCTGAAGGAGGATCGTGTGGTTATGATAATGAGTGCATAGGTGACATTGAGTTGCCCATGAGGTATAGACATCTTTTCAAATGATGGCTAACCAAGGAACTAACCCAAGTGGAAACGAATTTCTTCCTCAATGGGAGGACTTATCGCATTGCTCAATCCTGTTTACGTGGACTAGGGCTATTTTACATGGATGGCATAAATGTGTCATATGGCACTAAAACTGAATTGATGGAGTATGTCGGTCCATGCTACAAATACAATGACTATTTGCTGTTGGTCTGATATACGTGAAGTATGCGGACATACAGAGTGGAAGAAAATTATTGTCAACTACTGGACAACAGTCTGAACAAAGGAGAAACTGTGTATATTGATGGAAGGCCAAAAAATTCAAGAAATATCGCATGGTTTGTAAATAGCACATGACCAGGGTCAACACATAATCCACCCAATTTCTTATTTGAGGGGCATGAAGGAAATCGTGTATTCGTGTGTGCAACAAAATCAATAGCTGCAGGGGAAGAGTTGTTGATACGGTTTGAGGCGAACAGATGCGGAGGTTGCTATTATGGGGGTAATTTTATTATACAACATTTAACTTAACGTTTGATCGATTACTTGTTATTTTTCTCTTGCATCAATTTTGTTTATGTCATGCTTTTTATAATATACAGATGGTTAATTATATGTCATGCTTTTCATTAATCACGTTTAAGAGACATTGTTATATATGTAATTTTCATTTTTAATATGTCTTAATTCTTATATTGTGGCAGGCTGATCATGGCCATATGCCACAAGCTATCCATGGAAAGTCGCCAATGGTGATGCATGAGGTAAATGTTAGTTTATCAGTACCTAATAACATCAATGTAATAGTAACCACAATTCATGATTATATTACATATATTAACATTTGACATTTTTTTCTATTGAGCTCAATATTTCAATATGATATCATTCTTATTGTATTGTGGCAGGGGGGCAGTACTATGAGCACACTTACAGCTTCCGAACAGGTAAAGTTGACTCTCATAGTAACAATAACGTTTTTTTTATATTAATCAAGTTTATTATACATGGTTCAATTTTTAGTTATCGATATGAATATGTCTTGCTTATTGTATTGTGGCAGGGTGTGTGTGGGAAGGCACCAATGTTGTTGCATCAGGTAAATGATAGCATAATAGTACCTAAACATGATTATAGTACCTTTTTTTGTTATTATATGCATTATATATTTTTTACGTGATTTTTTTTATTGACGATCGTAGAGAACACCACATCAAGGTGATGGAGTGGTCAATGAGGAAGAGATAGATTATTCAACCGACCCAACAGATACTATGAAACTGGCTTTGAAAAAGTGCAATCGAGACCTTCTTGATCTGATTTTAATAGATACAATGAATAAATAAATACAAACACAAATTGATGAATTGAGGAGAAAGTTAAAAAAATTATGGGGTAAGGGGCATATTTGAAAGTTTTTACGAACTACATATATTCAATTATGTTATTTTAGTTCTATTTTTTCGATATGTTCTAATCAATTGAAGTTTTATTCTTTAGAATTTTTTGTTTAGAGCCAAAACCCATGTATCAAGAATAGGCCGCAGGGGCCGGTATTGGTAGTAGAGATGGTTCAACACATCATCAATCTACCGTACCAACGAGGATATTTTCCTCTCCTGCACAACAATGCACCTTAGATTCCATGCCTCAATGGATGTTGGAGGTGAAGATGGCCCTTCAACCACACTACTCCACATGATGATAGAGAGGATGGTGGCATCGAATGTGATAGTTTCTATCCTGGCGCAATACATGTGGTTAGAAAGGGATTGTTTCCCGTTATCTTCTTGGTGAATGATGACAGTATTCCAATCAAGATATAGAAGATTGCATGTATTATTTAATTTATTATGTGTTTTTTTCATGTAATTCAAAGCCACATAACTCAAATTATTTTCAATTAATGATCATATGTTTTTTGCAGGAAATAATCTTTTTGATAAGAACCTGAATGATAAGGCGTTGGAGATTTTTGGGCCCACCATTCATACACGGTGGAATGCCCAAAATGACAAATTTAAAGATGATTTTATGAACCACATGATCAAATTTTTTGGTCACGAAACCTTCAACAAAAAAGGTATCACCCCAGCAGCTGGGTTAAATTTGAAATATGTTAGGGAAGGTTATAGGGACAATATGCAAATTAACCACAAGCATGAGCATCCTCTGATGGTTCCAGAGAAGGATTGGAATGCACTCATCAAGAATGCAAAGGAGACAGTATTGAGAAAACAAGGAAAGACTAGGTCAATCGGTTCAAGAAGGTATGGCACATATCATGTTTTCAATTAACAATGTTCATTTTTTTTAACTTTTAAATATATTTAAGTTGCGATATCTAACGTGTTTGAAACCTTTCATAGGCTCTCCAACACATCTAAAGCAACAAAGGCAATATTGGAAAAACATGGGCAACACAAATTGGGCCATGGTGGATATCAGAAGCTAAGGGCACGAATTGTAAGAATCAAACGACCATTATTTGTAGCCAAAAATTAATTGAATTTTCTAACTGTAGCGAATAATTAATTGATTTATCACAAGCACTTTACATGGTGTTATTAATTGCAAGTAAATGTTTTTCAATAGGAATCCACTGATGAAGACTTGAAGCTCAGCTTCAAGTACGGTTTTTGGCATGTGCAGGAACATCAAAAAAGCTTGGGGCAAACCCCAATTTCTCCATTGATTCACGCAGAGGTAAATAAAATCAATAAGTAAATTATTATAATGTACTTGTGTAATCTATTCATGAATGATTATATCAAAAAATTGATGTCTTTTTTTTTGTCAGGGTGAGACCAACAAAAGCAGCGAGGGTAGCGGTACCAAACCAGTACCATGCGATGGTGGGGATATTCCTATCCATTTAGGTATGTATGCTATAAAACATATGTATTCAATATGATTTTAAATTCATAATTGATGACGTTTACTAATCAATATTTTTCTATGAATGGAAGATTATGTACCTTCTCATGCTAAGCCGGGAGAGGAACAAATGATAGAGCCAATGAACACTCCAGTTGACTCAACTAGTCATCCAGCAGGTAAAGATCATTGTAATGATATTGGAAATAATGAAATGTGTATCTCAATAATAACTTTGCATTTATATCTATATAATTGTATTGGTTTTTGCAGATGATGCTCCTATCCATCCACCTCCACCCCTTGCTAAATGATGTACCAGAAGTATGGTACGGGGCTACATATCCACACAATCAATCGAAAAAGAGGGCACAAAAACTACAATGGGTCAAGAGAATGAAGATGAAGTACCCCTTTTCGAATTTCTAAGAAAAAAACAAAAACATAAAAAAAATGTAGTTGTAAACATTTAAGATTTGTATTTTAGTGAGTGAAGGAATGAACTATTTTCAGTTTTGTTACAAGTTTCTTGATCTAGTCATTGCATGGTGATACTTTAGAATTGAGGTTTCACATTTGTATGTTATTGCTCAGATCATATGTCTGAATATGCGTGACATCTTTAGATGGCTATGGTTATCCTCAAGGGACTGGCCACCCCTTCCTGAGTTAACCCGAGGAATATGAGATGACCATATAATTTATAATTGGTTCACTATTATTATTGCTTTTTTTTTCAATACATTAATGATTTATGTAGCTCTATGTTTGATAGTATTGTGCTGATTAGAACAATTAATATAACTATGCTTGTGCTTTTAGAAATTTATATGCAAAATGTTTGTTCACTTTGTTGCATAGCTTATTTTTTAATATGTGTGACATCTTCCGAGGACTATGGTTATCGTCAAGGGGTTGGGCCTTGGCTACCCCTTGTTGAGTTAACCTGAGGAAGATGAGATGAGCACATGAACTTCCTTATCCTGGGATGATGATTGTGAGCTTCCTCTCATTGCATGAGACACATGAGACATCTGACCACATACAGTTGAGAAGGCCAAGTAACCTACCTTGACAATGACTTGATGTGCATGAGCCTAGTATGATGTCGTGTTGCCTTATTATGATATGTTGACTTAAATGTTTGCTTGTATGTGATGTTTATCCTTGTGGTGGCTCGTGATTGACCCTTGCATGGTAGCGATGAGCTATAAAACCCTTAATTGTTGATGCCTAGCTTGTTGATGACGAGCGTGACCCCTTAGGATTACTGTCCACCCTTGCATTGACCTTAATAGACCTCCTTATGTTCCATCCACCACAGTGTTACATTATATGAATTTTTTGGAGTACTTTGTTATCGTTTTTTATTGTGTGTTGGTCATATTGTTGTGCTGCTAGTGCTTTTGATTTGTGAGGGTTGGATGATCTATTTTAGGGTATTTTCCAGTTCAACGTTCTCTCCTTTAACATGTATGTTGGTCTAGTTGAGTCTCATGCAACTAAACTAACACTAATAGGTTGAAGTCTGAGGATAAGAGAGGTCTACCAACATCTGAATAAGTTTTCTTTCTCCCTAGTCATTTCAGAATTGCAAATGATAATGTGACATGTCTGCAATAATGAATTTTCTTGTCTTCTCGGTGTCAATGGGCATGCTATAGTTTCCATATTCAAATGCAACTCAAAATAGCAGTGCAATTATTTAACTTCTATAATTTCTTATATTTATAATATGTTTATTTGTATATGATTAACTAACATAAGTTCGTACATTGCAAGCTATGCATGATTTTAATGGATGCACATTTGTACAGGTTGGATACCTTGTGAATTCATGCTTATTAAATGAGAATCATGACTTCTTACGATTGGTTATCAATACTTCCCGCAATGATTTTATTGGGAGGAATGAGACATTTCAATGTTTGGAACTTACTATGATCTTATCTTGGAACCTCTATTCTAAAATAAATTATGTTGCTTTCTAATTGTAGTAGTTTTCCTGTTTAACCTATGGTGTGCATCCAGACTGTTATAGAGAGAAATTCCTATGGCTTGGGGTACCACAACAAACAACTTGACTCCAGAAATTAATCCTTTCCTATATGCAAGAGAAACCAAATATAACACTAAAGGATCTCAATTCGTACCTTATTCCGGACAGTTGATGTAGATCCCTGTTGAGATTTCCAACTCTAGCTTGAATTGATAAATTGCTTCCTCAACATTCAATAAACAAGACAAGCATGCTATATATAATCGTGTTAGACCTACTCTATCATATATAATCAATAACATATAAGCATTTGAAATCATCCATGGATCAAATATTCATTCAAATACACATTAATGGATAGGAAAATATATTTCTATTAATATAAAATAGAGATTACAATAGAGACAACCTCTTTCGGCATGTCTGTGAATCAGAGAAACTGAGTCCCCCACTTGGGCCTCCACCACTTCAATCCTCCATCTCTCGATAGCAATATCACAAGCAAAAGGAAAGGTTGGGAAGAACACAAAAGTGCTCAAATGGACAAAGGGATGCAGACTCAAGTATAAGCTCCAGCAACAATGGACTATAGTTCTCTTGCTCTCAATTCCTCATGTCTTCAATGTATCCAAAGGGTTCCTTATATAGCTCTTTAATGGGGTAATGAAGGGTCAAATCTGAGTGATGTCAAGGCATATGGAAGGCCAGGAGACAAGTGAGTCGGATCCACATCAGGGAAAACTCCAAAAGAATTTGGCCTTTTGCACACATCCCTATGTACACGGTTTTAGGGTTCAAACCCGTGTATATACGCGAGAAAGGGTTTAAAAGTCACATATGGAAATTTTTGCATGTTTTTAGGAATGATCTTGGAAATATAAAAGGTACAAAAATGGTCCATGGGGTCTAAGGAGTATGCAGAGGGACAAGGAAGGCCATAAAAGTGTGATTCACCATGTGTGGTAAAATCAACTATAACATATGCCCCCTAATGTGTGAGGTTAGAGGGGTCATACGATGGCTGAAATACATTATAAGTCCATCCCAGAAGTGAAGTGATGAAGAACCCAATGGAAGAACCAGCCATCCAATCGGCACTATACAATGATACAACTCTACACATAACTTCAAATAGATATAGCAGTCTCGGATACATAAGAGTAAAATGGCCATGAATAGGCATGATACAATATGATATGTGTGGTCATCGCCACGTACAATATAAATAGATCAGAATATCCATGATGAAGATATACAAAGGATCATGATCTCCATGAAGGGTGAAGATATATAATGGATCAAGATCTCCATAATGGCTAGAAATGTCTGACATATACTGGAATCAAGTCAGGAGAGCTGAAATCTCATGAACAATGGCACAATCAAGGAGGTAGCATATAAGAGATGCCACCAATATGGAAGGTCTTATACACAAACTGCTACGAGTACATGTCCTACTATGTGAATAGAGGTGTCGAGGTCGAACATAGTAGTCCATCGTCTGATTACCGGTCATTGATGTATACTGTTAATAGACGCGAGATCACCCACCGATAATGAAAATGGGAATCAAGGTACTAGAGTGCAAACTAACAAGTGTGAATAAATGTGTTGAGGTTGAACACTTGAGAGAATCCATCAATCAGGGGACATTGATGTATTCCCAAAAACTATCGATGGCGAGAGAACCTGCCACTGATAACTGCAAGTCTCAAGGAACTAAAAAATGACTCTATATTCCTATCCCAGAATAAATGATATGAAGTCGATGGGATGAAATCCGCTGGAAGGAGGGCATTAAGGCATCCCCCATCATCCCACATGAGGTACTCAGCAAAGTTGTATAATGTGGAAAGACTCAATCATAAGGTGCACGAACCAGTAACTATACCGAGAATGGCCGACATGCAAAGTCAAGATAACTAAGGAATGGCCGACTCAGGTTTCAAATTCCTTTGAGCAAGAGCATAAAGGTGAATGGTGACTAAATGTAGGTAGCATAGACTCAATAGACAAAATTGGGACATCTCTGCGACACAGGAGGCATCGACAGAGGCTCCATAGGGACTGGAAGATTAACCAGTCGGTGGAGATAAACTCAAGTAAATGAGTACAGCTCCTAAAGTCAAACTATTAAGCCAACCAACGGATGTGATATACTGTGCTCTATTCGAAGGCGACACGACTCGACTACTACCAAAGATAACATCTTTTCTTGTCTGGACTTTTGGTTTTTTAATTTTTTTTTTGGACTTTTTCAAATATTTGAAAAGCTTGAAAAAGAATAAAATCGCTTTAAAGTTACAGACTAGGAGGAGACGAGTGTCAAATGGGAAAACAAACTAGTTCCAAGCAGTGGAACATACCTATGCGCAATGCAAGGACACATGTGTAGGATAGTGACACTCGGGGGAAAGTCCGCTCTCGGTAAAAATAGGGAATCAAGCTGCAAATGATATATCAAATGGCTCTACGTGGCTAGAAATGAGACAAGCTCGGGCTATATGGCTAATACTCAAAGTCATGGAAGCCAACATAAGGCTCAATAAGGCAGGAAAAGCTCATGATAATGCAATTACATCTTGACATAAGGGACTCCGGGGGAAACAGGCCAGCAAAAGATCAAGAGGAGTATGAGGCTCTTATGAAATGTCATGGCAATACTATACAATGGAATCCCACACCCTAAAGGACAAACTGTCGGCATGGGAACCAAATGCAAATAAGGAGCTAACTAGGGTACCCATGTAAGGTCAAGCTCTACCATTCAAACCATGCCACTTCTAAAATAGGAAGAAGGTTCTGTGACTAGATAGAATGGGTTTGTACCTATGGTTATAATGAAATGGTCATAAGGTCATGCAAAATGCAAATGGAGGTGAAACCTAACCTATATGCCAGTTTAAACATGATACCTAAAATCAGCATGAATAGGTCAAAACAACGACCGAAACGACGCTCAAAACAGTCTCCTACATCATATATTAGTAAAAAACGGTCCAAAAGGGTCAGAAACGGTCTACAACTATAGAAACGAGGGTAAAAATTTTCAAAAATTTGAAAATTTTCTATAAATAGTGAAAAATTCAAAACATTATATAACATTTGAAATTTTTACCCAATTGAGCTCAGAACTTCAAACGCGAATTCTGGGAGATCCACCCGCGGAATTCGACACCGTTTTTTCCAGGTAATTTCCCATGCCCTGCGCTTTCATTTACATGTAAATTTTTCAATTTTCCATGGTCTAATTTGATTTCTAAGCCATCCTAAAGTATGCACCATGGACCACGCGGAAATTGAGGATTTTTCCACGTATAAGGTTGGATATATGTGGAAAAATGCCCCAAAGTCGTGTACATACGCGACTCTTTAGCAAATAGACGCGTATGCGGCCGCGTTCAAGATTTTCTAAGACATCTAATGACCCAAACTTGAATTAAATGTGCAGGATGGTTCTATAATGGAGAGAACGTGAGCACGGGGATGTAGAAGAAGCAGTACGTGGTGATCTAATGACAAAACAGGCTCTTTGTGCATGCACGCTCTACAAGTTTTGGTGTCTTGGTGGCTTAAGGGCCAAACCAAGACTACTGTAGATGTTAGTATACTACTGGGATCCTGACTCAGAGTCATTCCATATCAACGAGATGTCCCTCACCATAGAAGTGGAGGACATATACTTTATTACTGGATTGTCCCGATGGGGGAAAGTAGTGAACCTACGTTCGTGTGGGCCTGGAGGTGGCCTCACTATAGAGGAGTACATAGTAGTGTATTGTTATCCAGACACAGAGAATGTCGGGAGTCAGATCCCAACTAACTCCATATAGGTGATAGGCCTAAAGGCCATACTACTGACACTTGGTAGGATAGCAGGGCTAGCCTCACTCCACTAGGCCTCGCGTCCCTTGATGTTCTATGTAGTGGAGTGCATGAGACCCACGGTTTATGATTGGAGGATTGCACTGTTGGGAAACATGAAGCACCATCCCAGTGAGTGCAAGATGGGCAGGGTATGAAACTTTGGTTTCAGCAACATACTGAGCACGTTTTTCTTTGAGTGTGTTCTGGGGTTGAGCCCTAGAGTTGAAGTTCCTCTTCACAGGGTTCGAGATCCGTCCCAACGATGTTGGGTAGATGTGATGCGCAGACTGGGTGGAGGTAGGGTGTCCAACCCCTATCCAACTGATTTATTTCCATGGTGGCGCCGACAGATAGTTGCCATCGATGATTACTCCTATGCGGGGATAGATTTTCGGGGATACCTTGACATGCCACTACCACCAGGATCAACATACGATGACATTGGTAACGAATCCCAAGCCTTTTTTAAATATTTTTGAGTTATTTAATATTTTTGTGTGTTTTGATATATTGAATCAAAAGACATGTTTTTGTGTGACAACACATAGTGACATCCTGACATATGCATGCAGATGTAGAACCATGATGGCCTGAAGGCTTCCCTCATCATAGACGGAGGGGAAGAGGAGATGAAATTATGGGTGTGGATGCAGAGCGGATGCTCCAAAGCATTCATACTAACTTCGTGCGACTGACACACAGGGTACCCATGGCGCAGGTCAAGGACCTTCCTGAGGCTATGCAGCGTCAGGTGGTGGGTGTGCCATGAGCATGGGTGTAGTTGTTTCGATGGCTATCTAGAGCCGTGGTGACATTCCACGATCAGAACCCCCCTCCTCCTCCCTAGGCTTAGATACCTGGGAGTGATACATTTTATACTACCGTGTATTTATATTTGGGTGGCTCGGAAGCCCCATTTTTGTATTATGAGACTATGTATTATCACATTTTGGATGTTTAATGAAATTTTTTTATGATGATTGGTTTATTTATTTACATGTGTAAACATGTATGTTTTTATGAGCTTATTGTCTATGAAACAAATTCCAATCTAACACGTAGTTAGCATATGAGTCAGCAGCTTGATTATAAATTCTTGGAACATGTATGTATGTTATATTGTCAAATTGTCGTTCTAACAATCTCACACATAAGAATCTCCGTAATAATGTTGGATCCCTAACATGATACAAGCCATTAAGGTGTGACACAACTAACTCCGAATCAAGACGTACCTCAAGAGATGGAACACCATGTGAAATGGCATCCCGTAGAAGCTCGATAATGGCACTATATTTTGCAACATTGTTCGAAGAGGGATGTAAACATACGCCTCCTGAAGACAATACCTGACCCGTAGGAGTATAAATCACCCAAGCAGCAGAGGCTGAGTGTTGAGTGTGACGGCTTGCACCATTCACGAATCCTATATAGATGGAAGAATCCATTAACATTTGTCATAAGAAACGGAAGCTAATCAACAAACCCGATCACCATAAGAAAAACCTAACTATGCAAAATGTTGTACAATAATATACAATAGTCAGCCCTGGCTGAAAACCATGCATAGTACTTTTTAAGATAGAGCCCATTTCTAGGTTCCTCTAAGGCCACCCCCTCGTAATCTACTAGCTCATAAGTGCCCTTCTCTAACACACGTTTAACCACGTAAGGACCATGCCACATGGGGTTGAAATTTCCTACCCCCAAGGGTTCTTTAGCTTGATCCCAAGAAGAGTCACCAATTATGTTACAGAAAGAAATTCCTATGGCTTGGGGTACCACAACAGATAGCTTGAATCCATAAATCAATCCTTTCCTATATGCAAGAGAAACCAAATATATAACACTAAAGGATCTCGATTCGTACCTTATTCTGGATGGTTGATGTAGATCCCTGTTGAGCTTTCGAACTCCAGCTTGAATTGATAAATTGCTTCCTCAACATTCAATAAACAAGACAATCATGCTATATATAATCGTGTTAGACCTACTCTAGAAAATATAATCAATAACATATAAGCATTTGAAATCATCCATGGATCTAACATTCATTCAAATACACATTATTGGACAGGAAAAGATATTTCTATTAATATAAAACATAGATTACAATAGAGACAACCTCTGTCGGCACGTCTACGAATCGACGAAACTAAGTCCCCCACTTGGGCCTCCACACTTCAATCCGCCATCTCTCGATAGCAACCTCACAAGCAAAAGGAAAGATTGGGAAGAACACAAAAGTGCTCCAAGGGACAAAGGGATGCAAACTCAAGTATAAGCTCTAGCAACAATGGACTATAGTTCTCTTTCTCTCAATTTCTCATGTCTTCAATGTTTCCAAAGGGTTCCTTATATATCTCTTAAATGGGGTAATGAAGGGTCGAATCCGATCGATCTCAAGGCATATCGAAGGCCAAGAAACAAGTGATTCAGATCCACATCAAGGAAAACTCCAAAATAATTTGGCCTTTTGCACACATCTCGATGTACACAGTTTTAGGGGTCAAACCCGCATATATACGCGAGAAAGGGTTTAAAATTCGCATATGGCAATTTTTGCATGTTTTTAGGGATGATCTTGGAAACATAAAAGGTACAAAAATGGTCCATGGGGTCTAAGGAGTCTACAGAGGGACAGGGAAGGCCATAAAAGTGTGATTCACCATGTGTGGTAAGATCAGCTATAACACAGACCACTACATGATTGGGAGCTAAACTGGGTGTCACTTAAGTTAAATGTAGATTTCCTTGTGCAATTGCAAAGATGTCAAGTGTCAATTTTCCAACAAGTGTTTTCAATATTGAGATTTGGATTTACATAGAGATATAATCTATAGACTATAATGTTATCCAAATTTAAGCATTGTCCCTATAATGGTTTCTTGTGATGACCTTCACATCTCTCTAATTAACCAACCAAGGATGTTGCTTGATATGGAACACATTTACCAAAGATATCTCTAATACTTAGTAGTTGAATAGTAACTTCCAAAGCTGAGCACTGATTTTCATTGCTTTCAACACAAGATTCTCATATTCTTAAGTGCTCTCTTGATGTTCACCAAGAAACCCTAAGTGGAACAATGTCATGGATTAAATATGGAAAGGAAACATTGCAGCACACATGTAACAAAGTGTTTTTTTAGTGTTATCGATTCATCTAGAAAACAAGAAATCATTGATTGAGAAAACTATAGAATAAGATTATCCATGGTGATGCACTAAACTGCATAGTTTTAGTTGCATGTCTTAGTACCCATGATTTCGACACCTTGAGAGGATTGAAAATGGATTCATCTTCATAAGTGGTGAAGGTTCCTAGCTTGAGAGAAGGGTTGCTACATGTTTTCACATAGAAAGTGGATTTATTTTTTCTAAACACATTTTGGCATTGTTGCAGAGCATATTACATTGTCATTTAAATGAAACTTGATATAATCAATTGATGTTCTAAGATTTTGCATCATAAAGTAATGGATATCTCACCCCAAGAGAGGATATATATGCCTAGTTTCCTTTAGGATATTTTCTTATCTAGCTCCCTTTATTTATGACCATTGAGTTGATTTCTTTAACATGATTTGAGGTTTCTCACCAGTTGAGATTGTTAAGTGTTGATAGTTGTATGTAAACTAATGATATCCAAATACAATATCGAGATTCAAGGAAAAAGAGTTTCCCAGTGGCCAATTCCAACTAATTAGTACTCGAGCTTTGACACACTATGCCAAAATGCCTGGATCGATAGGGAGGTTAGTCAATTATTTAGTTTGCATGGTGTTAAATTAAAGCATTTGAGTATATTTTGTAGTGGCTTACAATACAATCAAGCTAAGAATAATCTTGTAACTACAAATATAGTGAAACTTAATAGAATATTTTTTATGTTTTTACCTGATTTGTTTTAGTTTATAGTAAAACATCTCTCTTTTATACCAATTAAAAAGTGAAAAATAGTTATATTTGGAGGCCAATTGTATTCTTTGAAATATTCCCTTGAACCTGTAAACATGGAATCGGTTACCAGATCTTTAGACATTCTAAAAAATATCAAACATATGGCCTTCTAACCAGAGCTAACACTTTACCCTAGGATTAGTCAACAAAAGGGTTGTTACAAAATTTTGAAGCCACCTAAACCCTTGCTGCTTGAGGGCATGATGGATGGCATTACGGATTTGAAGTTTTGAACCATCTCACCATTGTTTCTCACCCTTCTTATGGAATGTTTTGTAGGAATAGTAAATATCTGGAGTACTCTTACACTCTTTGGAAGAGTACAAGTCCCCTTATGGAGCCAAATGTTTCCACCCAAAATTATAGGCCCATTTTGGAACTTTTAGAAGTTCATCTTAAAAGCATAATGATGCATATTAGGGATAGTAGTTTACTTCTAGCTATTTCGTTTATGTTTAGTAGGATAGGTTTTCTTCAAGGTTGTTCGATACCTTTAAAATTCCATACTTCCAAGTGATTGTGAACAACAATAAATTTTATTAGGTGTATTCCAGTTCTTAGAAGAAATTGCCATGGAGTTTTGTTCTGAAAGGATATTTCCATTGAATGACTTTGTTGAAATTAGGTACAACGAACCATAGAATAATCTTTCTATTGAATTCCAGAGTGAAAATATTTAGTGCTTAAATGAAAGAAAGTTTGCAGGTGTATTGATAATAAGCACTCTAGCAGCAACTGTACTCTAATTAGTAGATGGCCATCATGTCTCATGGCTTCCACTTCAAAATAAAGCTTTATTTCTGCATTTACTTTGATATTTGTCCCTAAGATTGGTAATAAAACACTCTTTATCCCTGCATTAGTGGCAACTTAATATTCAAGACTCAAGATGATTGGTGCTTTCTTGTCCTTGGGAACATTTTCATTGGTGGCAAACATATCTTAAGAGTTTTAGGTTGTTGTTTGTAGATTAGAATCTATGCATGTACAGGATTAGCATTAACATGGAAGGGTCTGTCGATGGTATATGTTATATTTTTATCATTCAAGCTAGCATTATCTTAGGATATTTAACTGAGAGAATAACAAGCACAACAATCAAACACAAGAGACAATAGAAACAAATATTTTCCTCGAGGAAACCATAAAGGAGAAAACCCTGCAACTTGCTTAGAGATAGAATCAACACCACAAGAAAAAACCCCAAAACAGTAAGATGATCTCTCGATAGCAGTAGTCTCTCTCTCTCTCTCTTGTCCCAACAAATTCTCCTCTCTTAGCTATGCGCTACAATTGAGTGTGAGTGAATGTGTGATAAATAGAGAGGCTCACTCTCTATTTATACTAATTCTTGACTTGACAATAACTCACTAGGGCTGACTTCTCTAGGAGAGTCTANACCATTGATCAATAAGGAGGGTTACCCACAATGAATTTACATGACTTGTTTACATTATTGAATCTCCTGATAGGAACATCGGGGTATGACATGAATCAATTACATTACAGATACTTTCTGGAATAAACATCAGGGTACAATACATAAAATATACAAGTGAATACATTCCAAACTTATAATTATATCAACACTCCCTCTTAACTAGGAAGGTATTCTCTCGACACAATTTATCAGCACAAGTATTCTTCTCTGTATCATTTGGATCAAGTCTTCTTTATCTTCAATTCATATTTATCTTCAAGTCATCATCACTCAATCCGGATCATCAATGAGTCATCATCACTGGATCTGGATCATCACTACTGGATCATCCTCACCAGTGCTATCTCTTGATTCTTCTCATCATAGGAATTTCTATAGAGCCAACCCTTTTTCATGCTGGTTGTAGGCCTAGCCTCCTAGTAAGTCTTCATCTTATTCAGCACTTATATCTAACCTAGTCAGAAAGGCTCACCCAACACTTACATCTAACCATGGGATGAACCATCGACCATGTCAGAAAGGCACGCCCAACACTCACATCTGACCATGGGATGAACACATCAGCCATGTCAAAAAGGCCTAGCACTTACATCTAACCATGGGATGAACACATCAACCATGTTATAAAGGCCCACCACTTATATCTTACCATGGGATGAACACATCAACCATTTAAGAAGGGCTCATCACTTATATCTTACCATGGGATGAACACATCAACCATGGAAGAAGGGCTCAACACTTGTATCTGACCATGGGATGAACACATCAACCATGTCAGAGGTGCTCAACACTTATATATGACCATGGGATGAACACATCAACCATGTCAGAAGGGATCAACACTTGAGCCCATAATCAACTATACCCTTTAGGTACCTCACTGCATGCTTTGCAACCATCAGGTGAACATGTCTCAATGTGTTCACAGCAAAGCAAATATTTGGTATCGTATTCATCAGGTACATCAAGGAACAAGTCATCTGATGATACATCGTGGCATCAACTTTCTCTGATGAAGCATCACTCAATAGCTTCAGGTTCGATGCCATAGGTGTGGTTATGGCCATGCAGTCCATCATCCTAAACCTCTTCAGGATATCTATTGCATACTTCCCTTGTCCACACCTCCATGCCTAGAAAGTAGTGCATCATATCCCAGTCCTTCATCTCGAACTCGACAGCAAGTATCCTTCTTGCAACTTTAATGAGTTCCTCTTTTCTATCAGTAACAAGTCATTGACATATAATAAGAGAATCACTGGTCTTCCGCCTTCAACCTTGAATAAAAGGTTGGAATCCGCTTTACTCTCAGCAAATCCTAGAGTCATCAGTAATCTGTCCATCCTGTTGTACCATGTCGAACCTCAGGATCTTGTGCAGTCACTCCCTCTAAAGCGGAGCATCATTCTCCATCTGTATTTCATACTCTATGCATTGAAACATTCTATACTAGAGTGACAAGTAGTTTCCCGTGCTACTAGTATTCTATAAATCCATCTAGGGTCACTGGATAACAAGATCCTCTATCTTGAACCTTTTCAAAAGTTCTTTTCGCACCCATCTGTGAGCTTGTCATCTTCTTCAAGCTCCTCATGTATGTATTATCCCATGGGTGCCTTCTAAGCTTGTACAAGGTCTTCTTTAATTTGCACACATGAGTCTTCCTATCATGTGCCTCAACTCCCACTAGATGCAAATGTCTCTTCATAGTCTATGCCTTCTTTT
This sequence comes from Pseudotsuga menziesii, assembly GCA_001517045.1. Classification (NCBI taxonomy): domain Eukaryota; kingdom Viridiplantae; phylum Streptophyta; class Pinopsida; order Pinales; family Pinaceae; genus Pseudotsuga; species Pseudotsuga menziesii. The sequence goes on from LPNX010675795.1 coordinate 555,277, forward strand.
TGTGAGAAGCCTCGTGCTACGAATCCGGCCTTGTATCCCATGATGTTGTCATCTACTGCATGCTGGATCTTTTAGATCCATATGGAAGATACTACAAACTTCCCTTCAAGTCTCAATGCTGCATCCTAGACATCATTCTTATTGACCTAGTACTCTCCTTCCCTTTCTTCTTGGATACTTCTTTATATCTGGAAGGCTCTGCATCAATGATGTCGCTCAATAGTGTCACATAACTGCACTGTGTCTGAGGCCTTTTGAATTCTTTGAAAGTATTGTCATATTCTTCTTTATCTGTCGGTCACTTGTTCTTCAGAACAAGTCTCATCCTTCTTTTCTTGTAGGTGATTATGTACACGATCTTTCCTACAAGTCAAATGCATTTGTATGGTTATAAAAATTGCATAAGGCATATTCATAATGGAAAATTATTATGCATAAATATATGATCATGCAACTATTTTATCCAATACAACATTCATCCATATCTCATAGAAACTCTCTAGATGCCTTCCATCTCTACCAGGGCAACATTGAGATTGTGCACTAATCCAATATGTCAGCAAAGAGGTTTCATTCTATAAGTAGCAATGGAGAGTTATATAGCACCATGAGCTACTTACCCATCACATGCATATTAGTAGTATACTGTCATTAATGCAAACATTCTATCATGCATAANAGCTATAACAAAAACAATATCATGAAATGACAATTGAATACCTATCTTTATTTGTTTCGAGGGTAGACTCCTTCTTGAGCCTTCAGCTTCATCATCTTCTTCATTCATAATAGCATCATTTCTTATCCAAGTGCTAAGATGGATAATAGGTTCTTCAAGAGTTGAGCTCTTCATATTACTCATCGCTTGAGGGATCTTATTTGGATGGTGAGAGCTTGATTTTTATTTGCTCCCATCTCCTTTTCTCTTATTATGAGTCGAGCTTCTTCTTGTGTGTGCTCTTCCCCGAGTCTGCTGAAAGTAATCACTTCCTTCTGGAACACATTCCTTGAATGAATGAATCCCATGATCCTGGGAGGACATTCAGAGTGGTTATCACAACTTCTGTATTCTTCACTTCTTCTTCTACCACTTCAAATTGTTCTTTGATTTGAGAGACCCTTGTAAAGTATGACTATATGGTCTCTGCATTATGGATCTTCACACTCTTCAACTATTTTCTCAAATTAATCTTTTGATTTATGTTCTTCCCTTAAAACAACTTGGTTAAGGAATCAAACATCTCTTTCGGTGTCTTTAGGGAAGACACTTGTGGTATAAGGTGATCCGTGATTGAATCAACAATGATCTTCTTGACCTTCACAAAGTTCTTCTTATGTAAGGCTTTTAGCCTCATCTCCCTCTGGAACTAGAACCTCTCCACTTATGTAGGTGTCCAATTCATTTTCTTCAAGAACGAGTGAGATCCAATACTTCCATGTTTGGAGGTTGTCAGTTTCACCAATCTTGTCATCAAGCTAGTGTGATTAGACATTTTTAAATAAGAACCTCAAATGTGAATAGCAAAAGATTAGATCTTACTGATTTGAGGTGTCCATCCTGGTTCTAGAGCTGGTTGATCTAGGGTTTGTCATAGAAACCCTAATTTTAAAAACTTGGAATCTTTCAGATCTGATTGGATATAAATATAGACCTCTTCAAGGCAAGCTCTCGTAACAGGAAGCCCTAGTTTACCAATTTCTTCTGCAGATATGCCTGATACTGTTTCTGCGGTATCTCTGAAATTACTACTTCTCTATCTCTAAAATTTTGCATTAAGGTATCCTCGTCTATCCTTGTTCCAAAACCATAGGTTTCATCAGAATTGGTTTAACCAATTGGGACCTATCAGCGTTTTCCCAAGGTGACCTATTTCAGGACTGTTCATCATAGCGAAGTTGTACGGACTACCACGTGTCCTTGTTTCATATTTGGGGTCTGAAACTTATACCACATAACATAAAATCCATTCCCTTTCTGGAACATCTTGATAAATTGAATTTGGACCTTGGTATCCTGAGATATAGAAATTCTCCCCAGGTGTCCTGTTTAGGGATCAACCCTAGAAGAGGATGTAACCCTAACGTGGAGGAATCATATCTCCTGTCATATAGTGAATATGAGGATGAAACTTGGAAAAAGTGTACATAAGTAATTTATCTTCTACCTGTGAACGTTTCAACCCCTGATACTTCTGAAATCCCAAGATATAGCGAATGTACCAGAACTTATCAGTTTTAGTATTTAGGGTTTTTCCAGCCTGGGGTCAAACTAGGGTTTGAATTTCTCAGAGTTTCACCCAACGAAAAATCTCGAACCAGGTCTCTAAACTTTGATTTTGATGAGGAGATCAATCCTATTCTAGGCTCACTCAAAAATTCCTCTTCTGAAAACAAATCCCTAATTTCCTGCACCATAAATTGAAAATGTTCGGAATCAAATTCTGCTTCGACAGAAAGATGCACCCTTCAATGGAGAGTCAGCCTATCATACTTTTGCTGATGAAATGTGGAGAGAGACCCAAAAAGTAAGAATCCCTAGCTTCTGTAGCTGCATAATGTCTTCTTCTCAGGTTAGCTCTGATACCATGTTATATTTTTATCATTCAAGCTAGCATTATCTTAGGATCTTTAACTGAGAGAATAACAAGCACAGTAATCAAACACAAGAGACAATAGACACAAAGATTTTCCTTGGGGAAACCACAAAGGATAAAACCCCGCAACTTCCTTAGAGATAGAATCAGCACCAAAAGCAAAAACCCAAAAACAATAAGATGATTTCCCGACAACAGTAGTCTCTCTCTCTCTCTTGTCCCAACAACTTCTTCTCTCTCAGCTATGCACTACAACTAAGTGTGAGTGAATGTGTGATAAATAAAGAGGCTCAATCTCTATTTATACTGATTCTCAACTTGATAATAACTCACTAGGGCCGACTTCTCTAGGAGAGTTTAATAACCCTAAGGCCCCACAACTGTGGGGACTTTAACCCTTGATCAATAAGGAGGGTTACCCACAATGAATTTATATGACTTGTTTACATTATTGAATCTCCAAATACGAACATCTGGGTATGACATGACTCAATTAAATTACAGATACTTCCCGGAATAAACATCGGGTACAATACATAAAATATACAAGTGAATACATTCTGAAGTTACAATTAAATCAACAGCATAACCCTGCTATATGATTAAGATAGAAACCTCAGATTATAAAGATAAGAAAAAAGGGCCCTAGTTTCCTCTAATGAGAAAACATAAATAATGTTATTTGTGTTATGAAGGTGAATATCGGAGAAGATGTTGGTTTGGTTTTGCTTCAGTGATGGCTACAATAGCTCTTGCTAGAATCCATCAATATCTTATATCCAAAATAGGGCCAAAGGGACTCATGATTGAGGAGCTACCTGAGGACAATAAATCTCTAGCATTTGAATCTAAAACTGGTAACACACAACCCATCATTGAACACCCAGATGATGAGCCCATTCGAGGTGATCTAGAGCATGAATCAAGAAGTATTAGATAAAAGTTCCACCCTAGTTTATATATCAGGCATTCAGCTACCATAGATCTTCAATCAATAGGCTTGAGGTTGTCTATTATACATCTTCATCTAAAGGGATAATTGATCAAATGGAATAATCATATGGGATTATGATTAAAGATGCGATGTATTTTGTTGGGATGTTCATTCTTTAGAAGGATGTTCTATTTTGTTTGTTTCCATTATTCTCTCATGTTATGGTTTTCATTCACTATGTTAGGATTATTAATCCTCCCTTGATCAAATGTCTATTAGATTAATTTAGCCTAACATAGGAACCGTAATTAATTATTTGGATCCACTAGTACAATTGGGTTCACTTGTCCTAATGGGGCCGCATGTACTAGTCACTAGAGTGTAGGGAACACTGATAGAGGTTAAATTCCACTTACTGCATGTGCATGCATTAGTTTGGTTACCTCTTAGACCAATCCCTACATTTTTGGAGCCATTGAGAGTCCCGGTACCAACCTACTTTAGTTAGTTGGAGTTAGTACTAGTAAGTCTTAGTTAGCCCCTAGTTAGTTCACAATTAGTTAGCTAGTGCAAGCCTTGCATGGATAATGCATGGCTGCATGTGGAGTACGAACCTTTTCCCACCTACCACATTCAGTTGCACTGAGTTAACTAGATTTCATTAGTTGATTGAGTTATTGGACATCTGGGAGTTGATTTATTGGAATCCAATATTGAATGAGACACCATGATTTAGATGGTCAGTAAGATACATTCACATCCGGTGGATAGATTCGAATCCATCCCTAATTGATTCAAATTATTTTCGTACATAAACTATTGTAACATCGGATATTATTATTGTGAATGATACTGTAAATTCCTGAGCTATACTTGTCTGTTTCCTCTGTGGTTCATTTTTTTCAATTTGTATCTTCATTCTCCATTCATTTACTACAAACATTATTTGAACTATCTGCTTGAATATCTAAATGGTTTTCAAACCCTAATATGGTATCAGAGCCTTCTCAGGCAGGTTTCATGCTTGTTTCTCCCCATCGAACATCAAAAGCAGTTAGGTTTCCATAGAAGTGGGCCTATGATGATTTTCTAGCTCTGGATTTATTCAGAGTAGTGGAGAGGGCATGATGAACCCTGAAAACATGTTCATGTCAAGAGGAAAAGCATGATTCTAATAGTTCATATGTTTTAGTGTGTTTTGCAGTAACAATTGACAGGTGCTACGTAGCTTGTGTGAAGTTTTTGCAGTCTTTCAGCTAGAGAAATTATGAGTTCTCAAACTCCTGAACCAAATATCCTCATAAATTCCAATTATCTTTATTAGAGGATTGATATGCAACTAGGCTTACGCAAGAATGAATACCACCGGATCATACATGGATGGGAGCCTGAGCCTCATCAGCCAGTTGAAAGGAACATGTTTTTGAACCGTTGTGATGAATCATTTGGGTACTTATGTACTTTTATATCTAGAGATATCCTCTTCAACCTAGAAGGCTTGAGGACTCCCAAGGAAGCCTAGGAGAAGCTTGATAGCTTGTTTAACAAACAAGATGAGCTTCGGGGAAACATTCTAGAGAATGAGTTGGTATCTTTACATCCCAGCAGTTTCGAGACTATTGAGCAATTGTTTACTAATGTCAAGTCTCTGGTACTTCAATGCAGATATTGTGGAATAGAGTTGAAGGACGAGCATAATGTTCTTTCCATACTCAGCAAACTAGGCCCTGAGTATTCTGTATTTGTTTCCATATTTCCTTCCAAGCGGGAAATATTTCCTGATTGGAAAGTTTGTTCATTAGATTCTTTTTCCAAGTCCTTAATCAAGGAGAAAGACAAGTTGATGTTAATGGGAGTCATCAAGACCTCCAAAGATAAATCTCTCCTAGTTACTGAATTTTCCAAAGTCCAAGCAAAGGAGTAATCAAAGAAGAAGGAGCCAAAAGAAACTGATTCAAAGCCTAAACAGAATAAACAAACTTCTGAAGGGGCCTCCGGCTCTAAGAAGAAGAAGTTTGAAAATAAGTTATTTCTCTATTGTGAAAAGGGGTACCATCTTGAAGATCATTGTATTAGGAAGGAACTCGATGAAATGACATCTCTTCTCAAGCAGCATAACATTGCTTCCCCAAGAGAAAAGAATCCCGATGAAGAACCACAGATAGAAGATATTGAAAAATTTCATGCTTTGAAAGAAACTATATCTCCATCCTCAGTATACATAATATATTTTGGAGCTTCCAACCACATGGTTGCTTCCAAATAATCCTTCTCTACCCTCTCAATATCAAAGGGGCCTCACATTCACATGGGATATGATTCCCAGATTCTAGCAGAAGGAAGGGGCTCAGTCAGAGCAAACCATGGCGAGTTCAAGAATGTCTTATATGTTCCCTCCCTTGCTGCTAACCTGTTATTTGTTTATCAAATGACTCATATAGTGTTAAAACCCCAAATTTTACGAAAAATTTTAAATTTTTTCAATTACATAATATTAATATAAAAGTAGTTAACTAATGATTTAATTAGTTAAAGGTTATCAGCTTATTATTAGAATTCATCTGTTATTTGCATAGATTGATAGAACAAATCTTTTTAGTTTACTGACTTGTTTCTTTTTGCGAACATAAGGTGGGGATTTCATGAAAAACTGGGCTTACTTATTTTTCGAGCTAAAGCAGAAAGTTCCTTCTGTCCTTACAGATTACAGGTAAGAAGATTGGCTGCTGCAAGTAAAAATTCTAGAGTCTTATGTACAAGTTTTTTTGCAATTCAAAGTTCAGTAAGACATTACGGGCTAAGCACATATCGATGCTTACTGAGGTAAAATCCATTATCTGTTCTTCATTCTAGTAGAGGTACAGTTATAGTTCTTAAGATTACTGAACTGTATGATATCTATCCTAGTTATTAGTGTCAAAAGATCTTTAATAAGATTGTTTACAAGTAGAAAATGAAAATCAAAAGTTTATGTTTAAGAAAACACAAATACTCTTACTTTGTAAAGCGTATGAATATGGGGTTTACCAATTTACTGCTGCTAAATTCAAACTATCCATTGATAGAGATATACTCATGCTAATGCACTAGGTCTTATTTCCATTACCACTGATTCAACATATACTAAAGCTTATCTTAGGTCTGATGAATATCATACTGTAAACTAGTTATCATTCTAACCATTAAAAGAATGTACAATTATAAAAGTTTCAAAGTCTAATCATTACGTTGATAAACTTTCTCTTAAAAAGGTTTCACATTCAATGTGATAAATTCTAAGTTAAGGACATTTATGCATTCATTAAAATATTTAAATGCTATTTCCTCTTGTAAGCATTCAAACTTAGATAATTAAGGCAAGACCATAACAGTTAACATTAAACACCATAGTTACTATGGTTGAATCTATAAATATAATATAAGTGTTGGTAGAATACTCAAAATAATATTCCTATTACCATATGAATTAAACCTCCCTTCTATAATCATGTTACAAACTTATTCTATTAAGACTGTAAAGTGCCAAATGACAAGGTAGTCATTCACCTGGATGAACAGGTCATAATCAAGTCCATGGCATTTTAAGTTTATAGTCTTACTCTAAAGATAACTCTTAAAGTCTTTACCTTAAATATTTCAAGTTTGTATACATGAGGATTTTATTGCACTTACCACTCTAGATATAGTGCTCCTTAACTCCAAAGCTTATTAAATAAATATCATATTACAAGGTTCCTTTCCATATAGTTGGCTGTACCCATGATAACCTAATATTATCATTTGATTATATCGCATGGGTGACAATATAATATAACGTAATGCAATGATTTATTAAACCTTGCATTGGTGGTAAGTTTCCATGACAAAGTTATGTATTAAACCTAACATTTGTTATAATGTTGCAATAATAGTTTGACTCAGCCGGGATTATGGTTTAACCTTGGAGACGGCCGAAGATTGTCAACACTGGACCTCATGATTAGTTCAATTGAAACTATTGAAAACAATCCCACCATGGAAAATTATTTGCATGGCGACGTGGCTTTGTTTGGGCCGTGTATTGCAAGTTTTAAAAGTGTCTTCCCCAAGACCTAGCTCATTATCCTCCCTCGCCTTCGGGCTCTGGTCCATTGTTATGTGAGAGAAAACCGACCACTCTGTCACCGTGTAGGCTACGACTGTCTATGGCTCCACCTCCGTGGTTAACTTGCCCCATTGCACCAACGTGAAGGCCGTCTCTGGTTCTTCTGCTCATCATGCGTTACTCATTCTCTTGTTTGATTTCTCGCTGCCTCCATTGTTTAAACTCGAGCCCTTGACTGTGTCAGTCTTTACCATTCTCCTTTAGTTTTATGGGACCCGAGGGTTTCCTGCTGTCAGTGTTTCGAAAGTGTTGTAACGTCGTTTCCTTGCAATTGCATGGCAGACTCCTTGCTTGTGCTGGTCGTTGGTCGCTGCATTTATGTTTGTGACTTTCCACTGCTAAGGTAAAAGAAATATTTCGTTTCCTTTTAAGCTAATGCAAATTTCTTATATATACATTTCCTTGTTTTTAATGTAAATTAACAGCCGAACTTATGTTTGTTTTGCAGATACGATCTGCTTCTCTGCTTTGTCTGCACAAGGAGTACGGGGTTTGCAGTGATAAGGGGCCACGGTAAGCCCCGGTTTCTCCATGGCTCATCCACCTTGTGTAAACCCTTATGGGGTAATGAGGGATTGGTTGTTGCGGCCTGTTAAACTCTCCTGGCTTTTAGTTGCTTCTTTGCTGTTTAACATCATTTGGTTAAGACCCTAGCTCTATTGCAGGGCTCTCCGGCTTCGGCTGTGAGTGTAAAATTTTGTTTTGTAAATATTACTGTGTTTATATTAAAAGAATAGGCTGTAAGCCTTCCTGTGTAGAATTCTCAATACGACCGTGGGTTAATATTACAGTACTGGGTTTTACAGTCATTGTTTTTGTATATTCGAAATGATAGGGTTTTTACCCTAAGTTATTATACAAGTATTAATTACTGTAATCTTTTGCTGTGTTCCTTCTTTTCTTATATTATTTAAAATTTTGAAAGCTTACTTATGTTTAAATTAAAACTACGACTGTGAGTAAAATAATATTAGTTCCACCATTTGTTGATTTACTCGTATAAATTGGATTTTATAGGGTTTAACCCTATTTGGCAGTGAAGAAAATAACTCTGTTCCTTTTAAATTACTCTTAAGTTGAAAAGTGCTTCTGCAATATTAGGGTTACTAGTTATATTTTTAGTATGTAATTAAGCTCGATAAAAGAGCATCCTGTACTTCTGTTGTTTACTTCCTGTACAAAATGCATTTGATTTGTTTACTGTTTAAAGGTATTATTATTAGGGTTTCTGTTCTTGGTTTATAATTTGACTTTCTTATTAATAAGAAATTGTAATTATTGATGTATTGTTTATACCCTTTAAATAATATAGGGTTTTTATATGTCTTTTTTGTTATAATAAATTTAAGTACTGTCAGTGTACCTGTACTTGTAGCTCAGACAGTAATAAATAGTTCTAAGATATACTTATAGTAATATAAATACTACTTATGTTATTAGTAATAATATTCGTGTATTGCATAAATAATTTACTATTATAATAACTATATTATCTCTCTGTGATTACTATAGACTCTATATTAATATCCCTAGTTTATTTTTATAAGTATATCGAAAGTAGTACTTTGTTAATTAACTCTTATGTAATCTATACTTATACTATCTATGTTCTTTTGTAATTAATTTGTTTTCTTAGTTATGATGTTTATTTATATGTATATCCAGAATTTAGTTAACTCTATCCATAGTTTCTCTTATAAGCATAAATATTAACCTTTGTTCATATTCTAACTAAAAAGATTAACAGTTTTGGAAGCTTGTTCGAGCTCAGTCCTAATAAAAGAAGGAAAAAAATAATGAAATGAAATACATCTCAAACATTCATATAATCTAGACCAGATTGGTTAGATTGATTTAACAATAGTATCTAAACAGTATATAACTATTCCTACTTTCAGTTTATTATTAGACATATAGTAAGAAAATTATTCTAATCAGGAAGAAATATCTGTAGGTTAAAACAATAAATAAATCTAGTCTAAAATCTACTCTCCTATTTATGCTTTACAATATAAAATTACTGAAAGTAAAATACAGTTCAAGGAAGTAGTTTTTTACTAAAAACTCATACAACTATCAATGAAATATATTTTCTGAAAATAGATAAAGAAACTACTACTCTGAAATCTCCTCATGCTATTCTTATTTAAATTTACCCTTGTGCTGGAGTATGGTCTGGTAAAACCCAGATGTGGAAAAACACAGTGGGTCTTTATCTATCATCAAAATATTTCATTACTAATAACTAAAACATTTACATCACTAAACCAATTAACTCTTATTTTATAAACTACAAACATAACATTCAACCATTCACAGTATTTAAATAAAGACAGTTAAGTGACAGAACCTGCTTGATCTTGGGACAACAACAGCAATGGGAGGCCGTTCCTCCCTACCAATTCCTGGAGAGCACTCAAACAACAACTCCTCAGGACCCCCGAGCTTGCTCTGGTCTCCCTGGCTGGAACTAGGTGCAGCAATAGTCAGATACCAGTCCTCAAACTCAGTATTAATCCAGAACTTATCAGTAAGTTCACCCAGCTAACAAGCTGTAATAAACCAAGTTACTGCAGCAATCCTCTCAGAACAACTTCCTTACTGTTTTTCCCTTTTTCCTCAATGAATTTCTTGAATATCATTCACCTGAATGAATTCTCTCTGGAAAATATCTAAGCAACCTCAGCTCTATTCATTGGGTACTTTTAAAAGATTGTCTAGGTCTTTTTTGGGTTAATTGTCATTTAATGAGCCACCTGCTCTGATCCCACTTTCTTGGGGGATCATGACCCCAAATATAGGGAAGTTGCCACCTACAACTTAGGAAGTGTTTGAGGATGTTGCCACTTGTCTTTTTCCCTCCACCTAGTTCCATCCACCAGTTTGACCAGTAACCTCTTTTTAACAGCTCTCCCATGCTGTTGTCTCCACAATTTATTTATTAACAATAAAATATTCTGAATTACATTCCACTTTTGTTGACTCTGCTGATTCATCATTTCCTACTTAGCATTAAATTTAACATAATGTCTCAGGAATATAATAAAACAATTAACATTATTTTACAAAATTGGGGTATGTGACATACACACCCCCTTAAAATGTAACATCGTCCTCAATGTTACTTATTCTTCATCCTCTGCAACCTCCTGGAACAGATTCGGGTATGCTTCCCGCATCTTACTTTCCAGTTCCCGGGTAGCTTCTTCAGGACTAAGGTGCTTCCATTGCACCTTCAACTGTCCAATTGTGCGGTTCCACAGAGTAATTTCCCTCCTCCCGAGGATACAGTCCGGTTCCACCAGAAATTATCCTTCTGGTTCCACCTGTACAACATTCCAATCAATCACATGAGTAGCATCATGAACATACTTTTTCAGAACAGAAATATCGAAAACATTATGCACTTTCAAGTTAGGTGGTAATGCTAGCTGATATGCAACTTGACCAATTCTGGATAAAATTTCAAACGGACCACAGTAACGTGGTGCTAGTTTTGCACAACTCCCTAGTCTTAGGGAGATTTTCTTTGGTCTTACCTTTATAAACACGTGCTCACCCACCTGGAGCTCTTTGGGAGTTCTTTTCAAATCTTCTTGGCTCTTTTGTCGATCCTGTGCTAGCTTCAAATTTTCCTGCACTTGTTTTACAATCTGTTCCATTTCCTTCAATAATTTAGGTCCTAACACTAATCTATCTACTGGATTATTCCAGGAGATAGGAGTGTTGCATTTATTCCCATACAAAATTTCAAATGGACTAAACTTAGCTGATGAGTGATAGTTATTATTATAAGCAAACTCTGCTAAATGCAAGTAGTCCTCCCACTTATCTGGCTGATCTTTAACATACATCCTTAACAGATCTTCTAGCACCTGATTCACTCTTTCAGTCTATCCGTCCATCTGAGGATGGAAAGAGGTGCTGAAATTTAGTGTTGTGTTTAATCCCTTAAACAAGGACCTCCAAAAATTCCCTGTGAATTTAGGATCCCTATCTGAAATAATAACCTTAGGTACTCCATGTAACCTAAAAATCTTCTTTAAAAATATATCAGCTATATTGGCAGCTTTGTAAGTAGTTTTGACAGGAATGAAATGTGATGCTTTACTTAACTTGTCAACCACCACCATAATTGAATCATTCTGATTCTGATTTCTAGGCAATCCAGTAATGAATTCCAAGCTGATTACTTCCCATTTCCAACTAGGAATAGGCAAAGGTTGCAGTAAACCGGTTGGATGTTGGTGTTCAGTTTTCACTTGTTGACAATCCAAACATCTAGCTATGTACTCAGCTACTTCAGATTTCATATTAGGCCAGAAATATTCTTTTATTAACATGGTGACAATATTTTGGTAGCCTGGATGTCCTGAGTAAGGTGTTTTATGAACTTCATCTAGAATCAACAATTTAACCTTAGGCACATTAGGCACATACAGTTTGTCCTTAAACAATAAAAATCCATATTTATTTAGACTATAACCTTTTATTAGGATTTCTGTAGGTTCTTCTTTAGCTGTAACTTGTAATTTTTTATAAATTTCATCATGTTTTATCCCTTCTATCAGCTATTCATTTAAATCAGAAGCATAAGTGCTGATTGCTGCTATAAAATTCAGCTTTGCATTTCTGCTTAAAGCATCGACCACCTTATTTTCTTTTCCTTTTATGTGTTGAATTTCGAGATCATATTCACTCAAGAAGGCCAACCACCTTGCTTGTCTTGCATTTAAATTGGGCTGATCTAAAAGGTATTTCACACCTTTATTATCATTCATTAAAATAAACTTTCTGCCTATTAAGTGTTGTCACCACATTTTTAAAGCATGTATAACAGTAGCAAGTTCTAAATCATAAGTTGCATAATTTTTTTCGTGTATTTTTAATTTCCTGGACTCATAGGAAATGACATGCCCGTCTTGAGTCAACACACCACCTAAACCATCATTACAAGCATCGGTGCATACCAAGAAATCCTTATTAGGATCTGCTATTCTTAGCATAGGCGCAGTTGTTAATAAGGTTTTTAATTTCTTAAAAATTTCTTCACATTTTAAGTTCAATTCGAATTTCTTTCCTTTCTTTTGCAAGGAAGTGATTGGATTAGCTATTTTTGAAAAGTCTTCAATGAACCTCCGGTAGTAACCGGTAATTCCCATGAATGACCTAACATCTGTTATGTCTTTTGGAACCGGCCAATATTCGATCGCCCGAATCTTTTCAGGATCAACTGAAATCCCTTCCTTAGTCACTACGTGACCTAAGTACTGGATTTCATCCTTAAAGAAATCACACTTGCTGAATTTTGCAAAAAGCTGTTGCTTTCGCAGCTCTTGTAAAACTATCTGTAAGTGTTCCTTATGTTTCGCTTCATTTTTAGAATAAATTAAGATATCATCGATAAACACGACAAAAAATTTGTCTAAGTACTTATGCACTATATTATTCATTAGGCACATAAAGACAGCTGGGCGTTGGTAATCCCAAATGGCATTACGACAAATTCGTAATGTCCATACCTCGTCCTGAAGGCTGTCTTGAAAATGTCCTCATCTTTAATCCTTACCTGGTGATATCCTGATCTCAGGTCTATCTTTGAGAACATCGTAGCTCCACGTAGCTGATCAAACATATCATCTATGTGGGGCAACATATATCTGTTTTTAATGGTCATCTTGTTTAGTTGACGGTAATCTATGCATAGTCGCATAGTTCCATCTTTCTTTTTGACAAAGATGACTGATGCTCCCCAAGGGGACACACTAGGTCGAATGTAATTCTTATCTATTAATTCCTTTAGTTGTGATTTTAGTTCATTAAGTTCTAAAATATTCATATGATATGGAGCTTTTGAGCTAGGTACAACACCTGGTACCAGATCAATAGTGAAATCCAGTTCCCTCCTGGGAGGTAATCCTGGAATTTCCTCTGGAAAGACATCAGTAAATTCATTTAAAACTGGAATATCTTCCATTTTTAACTTATCTTTTTCATATTTACTTGCCTCATCTGTAATAGTTACATCATAGGCTTTGCACCCTTTTCTAACTGCTCTTTTAAGTTGTAAGGCAGAAATCTTCCTGATTACAGTTTTCCTAGGAATACCCTTAACTGTTACTGGTTGTTCATTATTATTTACACACGTAAATGTTTTATCAAAACAGTTTAAAACTACCTTGTGCTGCTCTAACCAATCCATACCAATTAATAAATCATACGAGCCAAGTGGGAGAACATTAAGCTTAACTGTAGTTTTAAAATCGTTCATAAGCAAGGCACATTCTTTCACATAACATGTTACTTTATTTTTTACCCTAGTGGCTAATTGAACTAACCAGCAACTATCAAACTTTTCAACAGTCAATTTACACTTTTCCACTATCTGAGGTGATACGTAACTAAGACTAGCTCCTGGATCAATTAAAATGGTTATAGGGGTTTGATTAACCATACCTTCCACTTCCACCATGGAAGTCTGATAGTCAGCTTGATGATTCTCCAAAGCTGCATTTATTCTGGGCATAGTCCTCGCAAATTCTCCAATGGTCATTTCATCCTGCACGGTGTGAATATTGCTGTTTGACTTTTTCCGATTTGGGCAGACCGAGGCATAGTGCGTGCCATTACATTCCCAACACTTAACAGGATCCTTCCGTTCAAAGTTCTTAGTGAAATTCCCATGATTGTTTGCAGCTTCATTGCCTTTAAAATTACTGGAATTATTAGAATTATTAGAAGCACCATTTCTATTTCCCTGAAAGTTCTTACTGTTTGAATAATTTCTGTTCTTATTGTTCTTGAAATTCTTCTGAGGTACAAATTCCTTTTTCTTGAACTCAGGCTGATTACTGTTCCTTTTAGCCTTCCAGTTGGCTATAGCTTCTTTCTTCTTGTTTTGTTCAAAACAGAAATTAGCCTTCCGCATGGCTTCCTCCAGAGTCTTCGGGTTATCATACTCGATTCTGTCCTTGATGTGATATGTCAGACAGCTGAGAAACCGTTGTACTTTAGGTTTCTCATCGACTAAATAAGGTACATACCTCAACAAGCTTAAGAATTTACTGTTTAGATCCTTCATAGTCATGGATCCTAACTTTAATTCGTAAAATTCTTTAGCTCTTTCTTCATAGTATTGTTCGGACAGAAATTTCTTCTTGAAGTACCTTTTAAAGGTGCTCCATTTAACTTCTTTTTCCTTGATCCCCTTGACTCTTTTCAGATCTTGCCACCATATGTCTGCTTTTCCAATGAGATTATAGATTGCCATTCTTGCCTTCAGCTGATTTGAATAGTTGTATATCTGAAAATATTTCTTCGTCCCAGATAACCAGGACTCTGCTTCCTCCCCTTTTTCAGTCTCTCCATTGAATGTTGGGGGCTTTATTTTTTTAAACTCCCCAGAAATCTCTTCATATGGTCTATACTTCTTCTTTCTGTCATACAACTCAGCCTCACTACTGTCACTAGTAGTGTAATAACTTTGTTGTTCCTTGAACCCTTCAGATGATGAGCTGCTTTCAACCTTAGCCAGCTTCATCTTTTTAGATCCTTTCTGATGGCTAGCCTCCTCAGATTCGGATCTTTTGCTCCTCCCTTCAGTCTGAAATTTTTCCATCAAGATTTGGTTCAACTCTTCTTGAGTCTTCAAAATCCTTTCATTGTCCTTCTTGACGGATTCCATTTCAGTCTTCAAATCCTTTATAGTCTGCATCAGTTCTGAAGAGTGAGCAGTTACCTCTTCTAACATAGGTTCTCTGGACATTTGTCTCTTCTCGGTGTTTGGAGACTCCTCATGAGCGTATTCTCCTATCTTCTCCATACCTGCCTATTAGATTCAGAAAAAAGAAATTTTCTGTTCTTTACATAAAACAAAATACAGGTTAGTACATTATTTTTGCTATTCTGTGGAAACTAGTTGGGCCACATTCAGGCCTAGTATTTGAACCATGCTCTGATACCACATGTCAAAACCCCAAATTTTACGAAAAATTTAAAAAAATTTCAATTACATAATATTAATATAAAAGCAGTTAACTAATCATTTAATTAGTTAAAGGTTATCAGCTTATTATTAGAATTCACATGTTATTTGCATAGATTGATAGAACAAATCTTTTCAGTTTACTGACTTGTTTCTTTTTGCGAACATAAGGTGGGGATATCATGAAAAACTGGGCTTACTTAGCTTTCGAGCTAAAGCAGAAAGTTCCTTCTATACTTACAGATTACAGGTAAGAAGATTGGCTGCTGCAAGTAAAAATTCTAGAGTCTTATGTACAAGTTTGTTTGCAATTCAAAGTTTAGTAAGACATTACGGGATAAGCACATATCGATGCTTACTGAGGTAAAATCCATTATCTATTCTTCATTCTAGTAGAGGTAGAGTTATAGTTCTTAAGATTACTGAACTGTATGATAGCTATCCTAGTTATCAGTGTCAAAAGATCTTTAATAAGATTGTTTACAAGTAGAAAACGAAAATCAAAAGTTTATGTTTAAGAAAACACAAATACTCTTACTTTGTAAAGCGTATGAATATGGGGTTTTCCAATTTACTGCTACTAAATTCAAACTATCCACTGATAGAGATATACTCATGCTAATGCACTAGGTCTTATTTCCATTACCACCGATTCAACATATACTAAAGCTTATCTTAGTTCTGATGAATATCTTACTGTAAACTAGTTATCATTCTAACCATTAAAAGAATGTACAATTATAAAAGTTTCAAAGTCTAATCATTACGTTGATAAACTTTCTCTTAAAAAGGTTTCACATTCCATTGTGATAAATTCTAAGTTAAGGACATTTATGCATTCATTAAAATATTTAAATGCTATTTCCTCTCGTAAGCATTCAAACTTAGATAATTAAGGCAAGACCATAACGGTTAACATTAAACGCCATAGTTACTATGGTTGAATCTATAAATATAATATAAGTGTTGGTAGAATACTCAAAATAATATTCCTATTACCATATGAATTAAACCTCCCTTCTATAATCATGTTACAAACTTATTCTATTAAGACTGTAAAGTGCCAAATGACAAGGTAGTCATTCACCTGGATGAACAGGTCATAATCAAGTCCATGGCATTTTAAGTTTATAGTCTTACTCTAAAGATAACTCTTAAAGTCTTTACCTTAAAAATTTCAAGTTTGTATACATGAGGATGTTATTGCACTTACCACTCTAGATATAGTGCTCCTTAACTCCAAAGCTTATTAAATAAATATCATATTACAAGGTTCCTTGCCATATAGTTGGTTGTACCCACGATAACCTAGTATTATCATTTGATTATATCGCATGGGTGACAATATAATATAACGTAATGCAATGATTTATTAAACCTTGCATTGGTGGTAAGTTTCCACGACAAAGTTATGTATTAAACCTAACATTTGTTATAATGTTGCAATAATAGGTTGACTCGGACGGGATTATGGTTTAACCTTGGAGACAGCCGAATATTGTCAACACTGGACCTCATGATTAGTTCAATCGAAACTATTGAAAACAAACCCACTGTGGAAAATTATTTGCATGGCAACGCGGCTTTGTTTGGGCCGTTTATTGTAGGTTTTAAAAGTGTCTTCCCCAAGACCTAGCTCATTATCCTCCCTCGCCTTCGAGCTCTGGTCCATTGTTCTGTGAGAGAAAACCGGTCGCTCTGTCACCGTGTAGGCTGCGACTGTCTATGGCTCCACCTCCCTGGTTAACTTGCCCCATTGCACCAACGTGAAGGCCGTCTCTGGTTCTTTTGCTCATCATGCGTTACTCATTCTCTTGTTTGCTTTCTCGATTCCTCCATTGTTTAAACTCGAGCCCTTAACTATGTCAGTCCTTACCATTCTCCTTCAGTTTTATGGGACCCAAGGGTTTCCTGCTATCAGTGTTTCGAAAGTGTTGTAACGCTGTTTCCTTGCAATTGCATGGCAGACTCCTTGCTTGTGCTGGTCGCTGGTCGCTGCATTTCTGTTTGTGACTTTCCACTGCTAAGGTAAAAGAAATATTTTGTTTCCTTTTAAGCTAATGCAAATTTCTTATATATACATTTCCTTCTTTTTAATGTAAATTAATAGCCGAACTTATGTTTGTTTTGTAGATATGATCTTCTTCTCTGCTCTGTCTGTACAAGGAGTACGGGGTTTGCAGCGATAAGGGGCCACGGTAAGCCCTGGTTTCTCCATGGATCATCCACCTTGTGTAAACCCTTATGGGGTAATGAGGGATTGGTTGTTGCGGCCTGTTAAACCCTCCTGGATTTTAGTTTCTTGTTTGCTGTTTAACATCATTTGGTTAAGACCTTAGCTCTATTGCAGGGTTCTCCGGCTTCAGGTGTGAGTGTAAAATTTTATTTTGTAAATATTACTATGTTCATATTAAAAGAATAGGCTGTAAGCCTTCTTGTGTAGAATTCTCAATATGGCCGTGGGTTAGTATTACAGCACTGGGTTTTACAGTCATTGTTTTTGTATATTCGAAATGATAGGGTTTTTACCCTAAGTTATTATACAAGTATTAATTATTGTAATCTTTTTCTGCGTTCCTTCTTTTCTTATATTATTTAAAATTTCGAAAGCTTACTTATGTTTAAATTAAAACTATGACTGTGAGTAAAATAATATTAGTTCCACCATTTGTTGATTTACTTGTATACATTGGATTTTATAGGGTTTAACCCTATTTGGCAGTGAAGAAAATAACTCTGTTCCTTTTAAAATATTGTTAAGTTGAAAAGTGCTTCTGCAATATTAGGGTTACTAGTTATATTTTTAGTATGTAATTAAGCTTGATAAAAGAGCATCCTGTACTTCTGTTGTTTACTTCCTGTACAAAATGCATTTGATTTGTTTACTGTTTAAAGGTATTATTATTAGGGTTTCTGTTCCTGGTTTATAATTTGACTTTCTTATTAAGAAGAAATTGTAATTATTGATGTATTGTTTATACCCTTTAAATAATATAGGGTTTTTATATGTCTTTCTTGTTATAATAAATTTAAGTACTGTTAGTGTACCTGTACTTGTAGCTCACACAGTAATAAATAGTTCTAAGATATACAGTAATATAAATACTACTTATGTTATTAGTAATAATATTCTTGTATTGCATAAATAATTTACTATTATAATAACTATATTATCTCTCTGTGATTACTATAGACTCTATATTAATATCCCTAGTTTATTTTTATAAGTATATCGAAAGTAGTACTTTGTTAATTAACTCTTATGTAATCTATACTTATACTATCTATGTTCTTTTGTAATTAATTTGTTTTCTTAGTTATGATGTTTATTTATATGTATATCCAGAATTTAATTAACTCTATCTAGAGTTTCTCTTATAAGCATAAATATTAACCTTTGTTCATATTATAACTAAAAAGATTAACAGTTCTGGAAGCTTGTTCGAGCTCAGTCCTAATAAAAGAAGGAAAAAAATAATGAAATGAAATACATCTCAAACAATCATACAATCTAGACTAGATTGGTTAGATTGATTTAACAGTAGTATCTAAACAGTATATAACTATTCCTACTTTCAGTTTATTATTAGACATATAGTAACAAAATTATTCTAACCTAGAAGAAAGAACTGTAGGTTAAAACAGTAAATAAATCTAGTCTAAAATCTACTCTCCTATTTATTCTTTACAATATAAAATTACTGAAAGTAAAATCTAGTTCAAGGAAGTAGTTTTTGACTAAAAACTCATACAATTGTCAATGAAATATCTTTTCTGAAAATAGATAAAGAAACTACTACTCTGAAATCTCATCATGCTATTCTTATTTAAATTTACCCTTGTGCTGGAGTACGGTCTGGTAAAACCCAGATGTGGAAAAACACAGTGGGTCTTTGTCTATCATTAAAAGATTTCATTACTAATAACTAAAACATTTACATCACTAAACCAGTTAACTCTTATTTTATAAACTACAAACATAACCTTCAACCATTCACAGTATTTAAACAAAGACAGTTAAGTGACAGAACCTGCTTGATCTTGGGACAACAACAGCAATGGGAGGCCGTTCCTCCCTACGAATTCCTGGAGAGCGCTCAAACAGCGACTCCTCAGGACCCCCGATCTTGCTCTGGTCTCCCTGGCTGGAACTAGGTGCAGTAATAGTCAGATACCAGTCCTCAAACTCAGTATTAATCCAGAACTTATCAGTAAGTTCACCCAGCTAACAAGTTCTAATAAACCAAGTTACTGCAGCAATCCTCTCAGAACAAATTCCTTACTGTTTTTCCCTTTTTCCTCAATGAATTTCCTGAATATCATTCACCTGAATGAATTCTCTCTGGAAAATATCTGATCAACCTCAGCTCTATTCATTGGGTACTTTTAAAAGATTGCCTAGGTCTTTTTTGGGTTAATTGTCATTTAATGGGCCACCTGATCTGATCCCACTTTCTTGGGGGATCATGACCCCAAATATAGGGAAGTTGCCACCTGCAACTTAGGAAGTGTTTGAGGATGCTGCCAATTGTCTTTTTCCCTCCACCTAGTTCCATCCACCAGTTTGACCAGTAACCTCTTTTTAACAGCTCTCCCATGCTATTGTCTCCACAATTTATTTATTAATAATAAAATATTTTGAATTACATTCCACTTCTGTTGACTCTGCTGAGTCATCATTTCCTACTTAGCATTAAATTTAACATAATGTCTCAGGAATATAATAAAACAATTAACATTATTTTACAAAATTGGGGTATGTGACATATAGGCTCTCCCAAGAGAGTTACATTCGATTCAGAGACAGTTGAGATTACAGAAAGATCCATTGGACTGCTTGTAGTGAAAGGTATTGCAAATCACTCTACCAAAGCTTATTAGTTCTCACATTTCTTACATGTTTCTCCTCCTACAATTTTATTGTCTCATGCTAACAACACCAACAATATTTGGCATGAGATATTTGGCCATCTCAATTTCAAATATCTGAAGCTACTCCACAATGATAAAATGGTTAAAGGTTTTCCCTCCATCCAAACTTCCAATGGAGTATGTGATGGTTGTTTGGTAGGTAAGCATCCAGAAAAGAAGTATGATGTTGGGAAGGAACATAGAGCTACCTCTACACTTGATTTGATACATAGCGATGATGGGAGGAAGAAGGAATGTAACCTTTGTCTCTTGCTGGATGAAGAGGTGTATGATCAACTCTATTCTTTAGAATGTAGTGAGACTAAGCCCTTTCCATCTAGCATCTTACAGGGATTCTATTGCATATATTTGAAGGAGGTAATATTGCATGACATAGCGCAAGGGTATTTCCCTTCTGAGTGTCAGATGGATTTCCAGTCATCTTCCTAGCTTCCAGTTTGGAAGAAAGGACTGGATTTAGGCGGCTCGGGAATTGGGATTGTGCCTCGAACACTTTAAGACCCCCTTAGGAATGCGATGTACACTCTCAAGTTTATCCGTAGGATTTTGAATACGCAAAGGACTCTCGGTAGGAGGAGGTTCTTTCCCAAGTTCTGGTTGTGAGGAACCATAGTCTTTCGCACAAGTCACAACCTTAGTAGCACGCACCATATTGAGGCAACCATGACCAGTATTGGATTTTGATGGATATTCATCTCCACCCGACCCAGAATGAGGATCATGGGTCCTCGATTTCATATTTTAATTATGGGGTAAAGGATTGGTCAGTAAAGATGGGCCCTGTCCTAAGAATCTCGAGGCATCTTCCATATGAGGGAACAAGTGAGCGAGGTGGTCATCCTTACACAAATATGAAGGAGACTTAACCTTACGTTTAGACTACTAGTCCCCCCCCAGCATTATGTTCGTTCTTGTGATTAAAATTGGCATTTTCATTCTTGTTCCCACCCTTACGATTTTTTTTACCCTTTTTCTTATTCCTTCCGGGTTGCTGGTTGCCCTTCTGGTTTGATGATTGCACGGAAAGTACATTCACCATTTGGGTGGGTTGAGATGAATCTGTAGCTTGTCCCACCGCATATTGGTTAATAGACAATTGACTCACTTGTTTTGTAACCGAGTTCACAGGTTTGGCACTTGTACATCCCACAATGCCATCGGCATGTGGTCCAGGTTTGATCTTGGGATCGAAACTAGAACGCGGAGCGTTAGGTATGATCTCATATAATAGCCTAGATTGAGCATAAATCAAATCCATTTCTTGTGCCCTAAAAATTGCTTGTTCCTTGTTCTGGACTCCGGATGTAGAAACATCCTTCACGATTTAAGGTAGCAATGATTTAAGGAACCACTCAAGGATAAAATCTAGCGGTATGAAAGCTTTAATCAACCTCTTCCATCTACGCTGCTCTTGGATATGGTTCAAGATATGTGTGGCCTTGTCTTGCCAAAATGTCAACAAGAGCTCCATACCAACGTCGTAACGCACTGGTAGCTGGAAGTGGTTGAGGAAATTCATAGAAAGGTCATCGAACAAAACGAATGCCCCCTTTGGTAACTCTATGTACCATTTTGTTGCAGGCTCTATGAGGGTGGTTTGAAATAGCCTCAAACAGATAGAATCATCATGTAAAGAGTTGGAAGATCACCAAAGGTGAAAGGTAGTGACATGTTCACTAGGATCTTCTCCTGGTTTGCCCTCAAATTTGGGAATGTCTGACGGAAGCTTGGTAGGGATAGTTGGCCAAGCCGGGTCATAAGATACCGGATCGTTCATTAGTCTCGATAAGTCAGGTATATTTAACGTTGCGAGGAAAGGGATCCTAGGTTGAGTCAGTCTATGCCACGCTCCCTGAAAATTTTGGTTCATATAAGGCTGACTACTGTAAATACCATGGCCTTGGCCATAATATCCTCGTCCCGTTTGACTCGTATAGGGTGGCGTGGAAGCATTATGATGTGGTGAACCTTGATTAGGTTGTACTACAAAACCATAATTATAGGAGTAAGAGGGTTGTTGATACACGTACCCATAAAGTTGATAACTCTGTCCATACTGCGGTCCATAATATGGTGCATGAGAAGTTCCATAAGATGTCCCATGGGATATCCCATGAGAAGCTCCATAAGTAGGGATAGGGGGAATGCCATGATATGACCTCGTGTTGTCTCAGTAGGTCATATTCCTATTTCTGGACCATAAGATGATCCAAAAATAGGAATATGACCTCCTGAGACAACATGAGATGTTTGATTATGAGAAACTACTGTACGAGTAGTCACAGTACTAACATGACTAGTAGCAACATTTCGACTTGAAGGACCACGTGAATGAGGGGGAGGAAGGGTTGTCAAAAATACATTCGAAGGAGTAGGAACAGAGGACGAAGGGACATGTGAAGGGATATAAGTGGTATTTCCTATGGTCACTCACCTCGGCTCTGGTATCTGCATATGACTACTAACATTATGCCTAGGACAAACATGTGAGGTAGCTTCCACCGCCGAGATGGAAGGTGCAATGTTACTAGTGCTCCCAAATCTCTCCGCATGAAAAGGAATGGGAATGCCCATAGGCATAGTTCTAGGTTCAATTTCTGACTCGTCCTGATGTGTCGGATCACGTGCAGGGATATTAGGCATGCCATAACTAACATGATTAGTGCTTGTGGGTTCATGGTGATTCTCGTTGCCTAAAAACCAATACTGATGACCTGTGAATGAGGGATCATAACCAAAATGTGAAGGTATATCAGGTGAAGGATCATATACAGGAGTAGGATCTTCCTCCCCAACCTCTTGAGGTGGAGAAGACATCTCAGGAATCTCATCCTCGTGATCTCCCATCGTGTGTGAATCAATGTGATAAGTAGTCCGCCTGGACAGTCTATTTCTCTCTCCTAAAGGAAGAGGAGATGTGAAAGGCAGAAGTCCTGCTAAACAACGAGAACAGCGAAGTGCTGCCCCTGAATCCACAATGACTCAAAAAATAAAAAAAGGATCTATCTAATTACTCAAAACCTTAGGAAAACTAGCATGCATAGAGCATACACCTATATAATGTAAAGCCAAATAACAAGCAAGCAAGGGTAGGATATGTGAGCTCCCAAATGAAGAAGGTATGTCTCGCCTAGGAGAGGCTTGAGACTCCCATACACAACAAGCGAAGGTTTGTAACCAATTATTGTGGCCCTCAGCTTCAACGCATATAACGACTGTGCTGTCCGACCCCAACCTGGCTAGGACACCTACAGAATAACCTCTACGAAGTACCCCCTTGATAACCTAGGTAAGGCAACTAAGGTCACCTCAATATAATCAATGCTCAGGCAGATAGTCGCAGGAGAGATTGACTGTATAGGCAGGGTAGCAAAGCCCGAAACTCTCAAAAGAGACCCCAGATATGAATACAAGCCTAGAAATATCTCTGGTGCTACTTAGTTATGACTAGGGTTCATCCCAATCAATAACCAATCACATTACCCGTGCTTAACTCCCTTGTCAGAGGAGGATCCTGAGAAACACTAATTATACCATGGAATTTCACACTCTCACTTGGACAGACACATACATGTTGTTGTTTAGTGGTCTTGGAGAAATTACTCACAATGAACTATTCCAAGACTCTAAAACCTAATCTTGTTGGTGCACCCTATAAAATAAAAGAGTGTAATTCATTTTATTATGCATTGATTTTAATTGGCTTATTACTCAAAAGGGTAAAATATCGTACAACTAATGGTGTTATGACGCAACAAGAAGTAAAATGCACACCTAACAATCAATGCAAATGCACTGTGTCAAATGAAAATCGGGGTATGCTACTACGTGAAAAGTAAAATTCTCCTTCAAATGAAAAATGCAGTCATTCCTATATGAAAATCTGACTAATAATATTCCAAGCAAACCTAGTGCAAGTACCATGCAAAAATGCATCATGTTGCAAAAAACAAATATTTTTGTATTTTTTGAATTAAAATGAGATAATGAAGCAAAAGAATGACTCTACCACCCCCAGACTCTACAAGTACTATCAGATAGCACCCAAGCAAAGCACTAAGGTAAAAGATACCTATTGCACTAATCCCAAAACAAAAAATAGATAATGCAATGACAAGAAAATTTTAAAAAAAAATTCTAACTAAAAGATGTCTCTGGTCAGAAACATAGGTGTATATAGACTCTAGAAGCATCCAAGGAGACTTAGCAATCATCAAAACTCACCCAACAACACTTAATATTCCCCTAAAAATAAAAACTCAGGGCATATGCGACTGTATGCAGAAAACCCACGTATATACGTGGAAATCCCAGTAAAACCTGCGTGTACACACGACTGTGAAGCAAAAACTCATGTATAGGAAGAAAAAGAGATAAAAAGAAGGTAAAACATACAAGTTGAGACAAAATTTACTCATATCAAACACTACCAGACAAGTATGCCCCTAGACCCAACTCAGAAACAGATAAATCAGAGCAATTCAAGAACATTGAATGCCGATAAAAACCCCCAAAGGAAATGACTAGGAACTCCCCAGTATGGTTGCCAATTCTATTACAGAGAAAAATTCCTATGGCTTGGGGTACCACAACAGACAGAGTAACCGCATAAATCAATCCTTCCCTATATGCAAGAGAAACCAAACATCTAACACTAAAGGATCTCGATACATACCTTTTTCCAGACAATTGATGTAGATCCCCGTTGAGCTTTTCCACTCTCGCTTGTATAAGTAATTTGCTATCTCAACATTCAGCAAACAAGACAAGCATGCTATATATAATTTTGTTAGACCTACTCTAGCATATATAATCAATAACATATAAGCATTTAAAAGAATCCATGGATTCAATATTCATTTAAATACACATTATTGGACAGAAAAGATATATCTATTAATATAAAATAGAGATTACAATAGTGACAACCTCTGTTGGCACGTCTGGGAATCGGAGAAACTGAGTCCTCCACCACTTCAATCCTCCATCTCTCGATAGCAAGCTCACAAGCAAAGGAAATCTTGGGAAGAACACAAAGTGTTCCAAGGGACAAAGGGATGCAGACTCAGGTATAAGCTCCGGCAACAATGGACTATAGTTTTCTTGCTCTTCAAGTCCTCCCCCCTTCAATGTATCCAAAGGGTTCCTTATATAGTGCTTCAATGGGGTAATGGAAGGTCAAATATGAGCGATCTCAAGGCATATGTAAGGCCAAGAGACAAGTGATTCGGATCCACATCAAGGAAAACTCCAAAACTATTTGGCCTTTTGCACACATCCCAATGTACACGGGTTTAAGGGTCAAATCCACGTATATACGCGAGAATGGGTTTAAAAGTCGTGTATATCAAATAAGACATGTTTTTAGGGATGATATTGGAAACATCAAAGGTACAAAAATGGTCCATGGGGTCTAAAGAGTCTGTAGAGGGACAGGGAAGGCCATAAAGGTGTGATCCACCATGCGTGGTAAAATCAGTTGTAACAATGGCTTCTCGATGCCAAACATCTACCTCCTTCTCTTTGGGCTAAAGAAGTAAACTAGTTTGTGTATTTGCAGAATAGGGTTCCCCACAAGTCAGTGGTTGGGGTCACTCCATTCAAATCCTACATGGGTAAAAGCCCAATGTCACTCATTTGAGAGTTTTTGGTTCCAAAGCTTGGTCCAGCATACCACTTGACAAGAGGAAGGCCTTCCAAGCCCAAAGTAGTGAATGCATTCTGCTGGGATATGCAGAAGATGAAAAAGCTTACAAAATGATGGAGGTTATAACCAGAATATGCTTCATTGAAAGAAGTGTCTAGTTCGAAGAATATTAGGTGCATGATACTCCTCCAGCAGCACATGAAGGTATAACTATTTCTCCACCTATTTTTGATGATGATGATGTGCTACAGGTTTCAGATTCAGATGAAGAATATCACATTCAACATGATCCTATTATTGAGACTGAATCTCAAGAGATTCTAGATCCAAAACCAGTACCTATTCCTAACCAAAATCCTAAACCCATATGGGCTCAAAATATTCTTGATGTAGCTGGAAGTGGTGCTAGAGATCCAAAAGATAGAAGAAGAAAAAGGTCTCGGTATTAGAATGAGCATGTTGCACTATCTCTCATAGATTCTCTCTCTACAGTATGGTGCCACAAAGTTCTAGGTCGGTGCTACTTGATGATGGTGAATGACCAGCTACATGGACCACCAAAGAAGAAACTTGATCATTCTCTACCTTCACCATCCAGAAGAGATAAACAAAGTCATTAGTTCAGAAGTACATTGAGAGGTCCATTGATGGACCATGCTACTACATAGAGCTGCAAATTTTCAGTAGTGTTTTTGCTCAAGTTATTTTTCTAAGGAGGAAGCTTCTTCCTTCTAAATATAGCTTGCAGTTTGTTATTTCCTGCTTATTTTGAGCAGGGGGGGGGGTCCCATGAAGTTTTCCACTTTTTCCTCAGTTTTATTCAGCAACATTTTTTACTATTTTATAGATTGTATTTGGGTGACCTATGGTCTTGTTACCAGAGCTCACAGTTGTCCGAGTTAGGTTTCAGGGGGGGTTTTAGGATTATTAACCCTCCATTAGTCAAATTTCTATTAGATTAATTTAGCCTAACTTAGGAACCTTAATTAATTATTTGGGTCCACTAGTACAATTGGGTCCACTTGGACTAATGGGGACACATGTAACAGTCACTAGAGTGTGGGGAACATTGCTAGAGGTTAACGGCCACTTACTGCATGTGCATGCATTAGTTTGGGCACCTCCTAGACCAATCCCTACATTTTTGGAGCCACTAGGAATCTTGACACCAACCTACTTCATTTAGTTGGAGTTGGTACTAGTCAGTCTTAGTTAGCCCCCAGTTACTTTAAGTTAGTTCACAATCAGTTAGATAGCAGCAAGCCTTGCATGGATAATGCATGGCTGCATGTGGAGTAGGTGCCTTTTCCCACTTACCACACTTAGTTGCACTAAGTTAACTAGATGTCACTAGTTGATTGAGTTATTAGACATCTGGGAGTTGATCTATTGGACTTCGATATTGATTGAGACACCATGAGTTAGATGGTCAGTTAGATACAGTCACATCCAGTGGATAGATTTGAATCCATCCCTAATTGATTCGAACTATTTTCCTATGTAAACTATTGTAACACTGGATATTATTATTGTGAATGATACTATAAATTCTTGAGCAATACTTGTTTGTTTTCTGTGTGGTTTGTTTTGTTCAATTCGTATCTTCATGCTCCATTCATTTGTTGCAAACATTATTAGAACTATATGCTTGAATATCTAAATGGAATTCGAATTCTAATACACTATTTATTGGATGTTAGTACATGGTTGTGATGGTGCATCTGTTATTAGGGTTCCCACATACTCTTATACAAACTGAAAATCCACTTGGACTAATTATGGCACATCCTACTATGGCTTAGATATATAATATTATCCATTCTCTTAAACCCTCTTTCTTCATATTCTTTTAACCTGTTACCCTTTGTATTGGCTTTGGTTTTGGTCCACCATCCCATTTACTTTTAAGTTTCATCTTATACCTTTCCTTAGGGACACCCCCCTTGTGCTAGAGGATCCAACCTAAAGTTAGAGGATGATCTCTTGTGGTGACAGTGGGAAACTTCCTTCCTTAGTTCCCCTCCGGTTGCACTCATGTCTCAAGAATTTCTCGCTTGAGTGCAACCTTGGGCAATAACAATATCTATTGAAATCCATGAGATTTGTTAAGGGTGATAGAAATTAGAAACCACAACCCTCACAGTCAACCAAAGATACATGTCATTGTAAAATCTATAAAATGACATTATAATTGTTATAGTTTATCAAAGTGAAGCAATCTGAGATTTTGATTCAAACTGTTTCATATTTCTTTTGATGTACTAAGTGCATATTTGTCCTTTATGGTCCATAGCATGGATACCATGCAGCATCATTCAAATTTCATATTACAAATGCAAATAGCAACATGTATGTAATCCAAGGAACCATAAAGCAATTTGAGATAATTCTTCTCATGTTGGTTGTTTCCAATGCATGTGAGTGGAAGCTATAAATGGATCTAATGAATATATCCATCAGTTTAGATATGGAGCCATTGTAGGAATCATATTAACTACAAATATAACAACATAATCAATTTTGAAGCTCAGGTCAAAATGTTTGCCTGTGCAAAAACACTAGTGAAAAAAAAAAAAGATTTTAAAAAGCTATATATGCACTTCTTGCTAATATATTTATTCATCTTGCATGTCAGAAGAGTTAAAAGTTAACCGGCCACATGAATGTATTTATTTTTAAGGAAATATGTCATTTGCATTACCTTTCAGAGCTTCTTCATGACTGCAACATTATATTCATCTTATCTCCCCTGAAGATGACAAAGAGTTCTATAAACTCTTCCATCCATCCACCAAGCACACCTGACCAAATTCCCTTTAAAGGTGGTAATTGGGCTACAAATGCATTCCATGGTGGGTAGCGAAATCCAATCCCTTGGACATGTCCATCCATATGCAGAGAGATGTATCTTAAGATCAAATTTTCCATCTTGTTAGAAAAATACTCATAAGTAGGAATATGCCACAGTTTGTAGGATCTTCCTAAGAGAAATGTTTAATTAGAAGTTCTAAATGTACACTTACATAGGATGCTTTTCTGCAACATTTTCCAATGACTTTTGTTCATTTGACTATCTGCCAAAACCAAAATAAATCGAGAAATAATATCACTTTGGTTAGACCATATATAAACATATAGAAACGCAAAAAAATCATTCTTTCAACATCATGCTTTGGTTAGACCATATGTTCATGGTTTTCATTTCTTTAGGTCATCCTATATTAAATTTCATTTTCATTTTCCTCTTGATATATTTCTGAGATTGGGTTGAAAGTTGGTGCAAGAATTACCTAGTACCTAAGTTGAGTGTTGTAGATGTTCACTAATAGGTTGTTTGTCAAATACTGATGTTTGATGTTATATGCATACTAATGTGTATTGTTTGAGGATTTTAATAATTTCATGATATCTCACTGGCCAATGCTTGCAATGATTATGGAATATTTATTTATTATGTACATGGATGTGATCATGTTCTTAGTGTAAACTATCATGCGATTTTACTGTTGTTTATAACATTATGCACTCATGCAAGCATATTTCTTGTTAAAATATAACTATACAATGTCATTCATTGTGTTGAAAGTGGGTGCATTAGTTATCTGGTACCTAGATAAATTGAATGTTGCAGAGTACTCATAGGGATGTTTTTCAAGTCCATGATAAAATGTGAGTTTCTAGTACTTTAGTGGCTATTTTTATTTATATTGTTGAATTAGATGGAACTTGATATGTGCAAGATATCCATGTTGACATGAAAAACCAGGCCCTATAAATTTGAATCAGTTGTGACATATATATTATTGCATGCCATTTGAATTGTTGGACATCAACATGTATGTATGTTTCCTTCTCCTGTCATTTGTTGACATGTTTCTTCTCTATATGTATACTTGTTATCAATTTTAGGATATGCAGAATATTTTGATTTATGTAGGAGCTTCAAAAATAGTTTGCAAGAAATGAAGATATGAGAAATTTCCATTATTTTCTTTATTTCACTAATAAATAGAGAGATATTGTCTTAACAATAATAGATGACAAACATTTTTGTCACCATGTACTTGCATGAAATTGGATGGGTGTTTCAGATCAAAAAAAGAGATGAACTTGTTCCTGTAGAAGTATATATAGGAAATGAGGATCAAGAAGAAAGATTATTTTCAAGCTTTATTTCAGGTCTTGTGGTGAAAACTAAAACAAATATATTACCTAGTTGTTCTCACTTGTATTTTCTTCTCAATATTTTGATAGACCTCAGTTGCAAAATGCAGCTTGATACAGGAATTTTGCAGTAAAATTGAAGGTAGAGTTATAACCTACATTGCTTCTTTGGATAACTTGCTCCATGGTCATTGCTCATGACTAAATTGATTATTGCAAAGTATCATGTCAGTTGTGTTAAAGTGAATGTAGTGGACTCTCCTGAGATACTTTCTTATGGTGTAGTCTATTGAAAACAATTCAATTTTGAAGGGATTATTTGCATACTTGTGTTTTTTATTTGCTAATATGTGAGGTATCCTAATATCTCAAAGGGAAACAAGTTTTGATAGTTATTGCTGATGTCCGTTATTAGCTTTATCTTAGTTTCATTCTAAATTTGAAATTATGATACTTCAAATTTTCTTTTGATTTTTTATATTTGATATATTTTGTTTACAGTTCATTGGATTGGCCAATTCAACATTCATTCCACGATTCTTGTAGCCTCTGTGAAGAGGGTTAGTTGTACCAAATGTTTGATCACAATTGTATGGTGTTTAGAACATGGATCATGGGTGCAAGCATGGAGACCCGCACCATACCATCTACAAGAGAAGTTGGTGCATTATAGAAACATTTTTTTTGCTTGTTCCTCCATTTGTTTTAGAAATGAATGTGTATTCAAATTCGTGTCATATCCCATTTATCTGTGTATCTTCCGTCTGTTCTACTTAGTTTTTTGCTGGTAATGTTCTTTGCTAACAAATGTTTATGTTTTGAAGGATTAGTCATTGATATTTTATCAACCATGAAGATTGCAAATACACATCCATGTTCAAGGAAGGTCTATGGCTTGTAGATGCATGTAAGGTATGTATGTTGTATAATCATTAAACCAAGTTCCAACAACATTATTACGAATAATGATGAGAACTTGATAATTGGATGAAAGAGCATACTTGGAGATGAATTAGGACAGAATGGTATATGTTGGGTAGACTCAGCATTTGAGGTGCATTTACATTGAACTCACGAAGATGTTTTGTAGGAAAGAGAATGATACCAAATAGATAGTGGATGGGATCATCATAATTAATGAACTCTAATAGAGCTACCAGGACAAGTTAGTGGGAACATGCATGGTGTTTTGTCACACCATGAGCTAGAAGGGAACCAATTGTTTGATTTACATGATGTCATGTAGTGAAGGAAATGAAAATTGGCATGAATGAAGAATACTCAAAACAAAGAAGGTACTAGTGGATACCCTAATCCTAAGAAAGACCCGAATGGTTAAACAAGAACAAGGGAGATTGTAGTAATCATGAGACATCATGGGGAAATGAAAAGATTTAAGAACATGATATGTGAAACGATGCAACATCAATGAGCCATTATTTGAAATTGAATTTGAACACAAGACGCGTGTGAGCCATTGGAGAATACTAGATTGAAGTCTTCTAAATTTCTAACGGGTCTTGCAAAGAACAAAAAAAGAGATACAATAAGAGGGAAATACATCATTAGATAAAGTAAAAATATAGATTTGATGAAGAGAAAAAAAGTGAGAAATAGACACAAGTGTTGAACAAGAATTTCAATGCTACCGACCTTTGATTATACAACAAAAGCATATGATCAGTTATTTACACTAATTTATTGTGGCAAGGTATTAGGGAAGATTAGTTAAGAAAATGGGCAACATTTAAAGGAACCCTAAGACCTATGAACTTGGAATTGAAAGTCAATAGACAAAGATATTTTAAGAGTTGGTCTAAGGTAGTAGATAAGTTCAAGGATTTATTTGGGTATCCCGTTAACAAACCTTCAATCATAACTAGTTGAAGGCTATGGAAATGAAAAGGAGAAAATATGGTACACTATGATTCAAGATTAAAGGCTTTGTTTGGACAACTCAAATGTGGGTACCTAGAACCATAAAAACTTCATTGGTTGAATTTTCGACTATACCTTAGTATTGGGTGAAATGTTTGATAGCTGAAATGTAAGGAAATATCTTGATACAACCATAGAAATGGAGGGAGGGAAGGAGAAAAATCCATGAGATAGAGATCATAAAAATGAAGAATGACATCAAAAAATTTGGAGGATGAGCAAAACATAATAAAATTGGCCAAATCCCAAAAGGTGAATGAAAAAGATGCAAAACCGAGCATAATTAAGGAAATGAGACAAATATGAAAAATGCAAGGACCATGAACAAACCCAAACAAATCCATTTTTTAATAACATGTGACACTAACAAGTATTCATGGAATGATTGTTCACACACCTTGTGGAATCAAGGCTAATGCACTAGAATAATATGGAAAAAGGAAATAATATAAACCCTGTTAAGGGTCAATAATCATAACAAGGGAATTGGCAAGGTCCAAGATGTATCTAGAGCTCTAGCATAGAATGGTAATGACTCCATTGTTACTCTACTCGGTGTAGACATCATGTCATTGTTTTGCATGTGGAGCATGAGGGCATACAACACCATTGTATTTTTGGTATTCCTAAAAATCATTTTCTATTATTTGTTTACCCAATACCCATGATACATTACATTATTTGAGATGGAAGATGTAGACCAAAAATTGCAAAATGCTTTAAAAATGAGGAATTGGATGGGTATGGAAGATAATGAGTTGATGATCACTAGAAAGCGAGTCAAGATTATTGGGATTGTGTAGAGAAAAAACAATTCCTCCTAGGTCTTTTAGAAGTAAATAGAGAAAGGAGAGAGGAAAATACCTAAGCGAGGAAAGAGTTCATATCAAAGCGAAAAAAACCGAAGGGAAAAAATCCAAGAGTTGGTAGAACAATGTGAGACATTGCTTGAGAGAAGAAATGCTCGAAAAAGGTACATGAATTCCTTATATGTTTGATGAATGTTGATAAAGATTATGACCTAGATGTAGCGAGGGAATTCTTTCAACATTAATTAAAAAAAATTAACAGCTTTGTCGCTCTAGCGACGACCGTTTGTGCAACTCTTCGACGGGCTTGCTATACTAGCGACGTAATTTTCATTGCTAGTATAGAAATTTCGTCAAAATGTGAAAGGTGTTTTCATCGCTATAGAGATGCCCGTTTGTGCAACTCTCTGATGAGCTTGCTATACTAGTGATGGAATTTTTGTCGCTAGTTGAGAAATCCCATTGGTGAGCTGCACAAATGGGCATCGCTATAGAGACGACACCTCATCACTACAACGACGATGTATCACTGGTATAAACATATTTTAAACATGTGCCTTCGTCGCTATAGAGAAAATAAAGTGTTGCTATAGAGGTGATTGAAGTGTTTCTATAGCGATGGCACCTCACCGGTAAATCAATGACGCATCGTTGGTATAAACATATTTTAAAAATGTGCCTCTGTCACTATAAAGACAACCAAGTGTTTCTATAGAGAGATGGAAGTGTTTCTATAGTGGCGATGGAAGTGTTGCTATAACGACTGGGAAGTGTCACTATAGCGACACAATTTGATTTTTTAAACAACCCACATTTCATGTCTTTTGTGTCATTATAGAGACGAACCGTGGAAAGTGCTGCTACAATGATGAAAGTGTTGTCACAAAAAAAGGGGTCATATTTGTCTCTATAGCAATGCACAAGTGTTTCAATAGCAATGATTTTACATGGAAAAAATGTGCACATGTATTAGTGGGATATTCCCTGCAGTTGGCTAGGAAAATTAATTTTGTAGACAAATACTTGGATTTGTCGTCGTTCAAGATAAATAAAATTGCATGGTTAAACAAGGTAGTTGTAATTTGATGTAACAAAATATATATGAGTCAATAGGTTTCACTTTTTAGAGAGTCAAAAGGGGTCCTTTTAAAATATCTCCATTAGTCTTTTAAAGGGTCGGGTCTAACTAGTATTGGATTGAATTATGAATAAACTTAGATGTTAGAAATGAGGTTGATAGGTAGGATTTAAGATGGATTAACCATGTCTCATGTCTGTTATGCCATGAGACTCTATTAAGCCAATTGGGAACAACAATTATGAATAGCTTGCACAATGAAACCCTCAAATTGACAATAAACATATAACAAAATATCTCTATCATCCTTTTAAAGGGCCATATCTATATAGTACTAGAGTGAATTATGAATAAGCTTAGATGTTATAAATGAGGTGGATAGGTAGTATTTAAGATGGCTTAACCATGTCTCATGTTTTTTATGCCATGAGACTCCGTTAATCTAATTGGGAACAACAATTACGAACAACTTGCACAATGAAACCCTCAAATTGATACTAAACATATAGCAATTCAAATCAGCAATAAATCTGCTATAAAAAATGAGGTGGACATGTAGGCTTCCATGTTCCATGTCTGTTATTTCATGAGACTCTGTTAATCCAATTGGGAACAACAATTATGAACAACTTGCACAATGAAACCTTCAAATTGAAAATAAACATATAGAAATTCAAACCAACAATAAAGCCACTGTCAAATATATGCAAGATAATCTATTTTTGTTTTAAGATCATTAAAGGAATAGTATAAATTACATCTGTGGATCAGAAATTAATGACTAAAATTAAATATTCCAAGGAATAAATTTCTCATTGTGGAAATTTAATGAATTCAACGGCATTGGAATCACAATCGAATGTTTTGCTAGCACAACAATTGTCTAAAACAATAAAACACGGTGAAATAATAAATGTGATTTTGATTAGATGACCAAAATTTTGTCGAAAAACCACAACGTAAATGAAGACCAACAAAAGAAAGATAATAAAACGAAAGGAAAAAAATATCAAACAATGGTTACCTTAGGATTTGTATAGATGTTGCACAACAAAGGAGGTGCATCTAACCTAATGAATCGAAAAGTATAACCACATCTTCGAAATATTCAGTAGATAAGGAGCATAAAATGCAAAAAAATCAACTTTACCTGGAGCAATTAAGATGCAAGTCCAATGCATTGATGCAGCATTGACGACGGTAAACCGATGGTGAAGCAACATAGACAAGGTCTTCTTCATCACAACACATAAGTGACCCAGTCACGGCTATAAATGTTGAACACTGAATTGAACCCACAAACCTTGAGAGTAAAAAAGAACGAGTTGAACACATGATTAGGACTAAATTAAAACCATCCAGGCTCAGTGAGGACCGAACCCACAGATAAGAGACCCAGTCAGGAAGAAACGAGTTGAACACCACAAACCCTTAGCGTAAAAAACAATGATCTGAACAAAACAACAATACTAAAAAACCCTCATCATTCCTTACCCTGAATCTACCTATTCCTTACCCTATCGTTTTCCACATGATCGTCTTCCTGGGGAAAAACCGCAAGCCCCCCATGGAAGTTCGACCCGATATTGTAGAGCTGATGTTACATGCCCCAATTTTTCAAAACCAATTTTATATTATTTGAGGACAATATGTTAAATTTTATGCTAAGTTGTAATTGATGACTGAGCAGGGTCAAGGATAATTAATGTAAATTCTGAATATTTTATTTATAAATAAATAAAGGAGGAGACAATAGCTTAGGAGAGCTGTTAAAAGAGTGTTTACTGGTCAAATTGGTGGAGGAGACTGGGTGGAGAGAAGACTAACATGTGGCAGCATCCTCAAACCACTTCCAACTGTTGCAGGTGGAAACCTCCCTACATTTGGGGTCATGATTCCCCAAGAAAGTGGAATTAGAGCAGGTGGCTCAATTAATGACAACTAACCCAAAAGACCTAGGCAATATTTATAAAAGTTCCCATTGAAGAGAGATGAGGCTGCTCATTCAAGAGAAGTGATCATTTAGGTTGAATGAATATACTTCAAAGAAATTCAATGGAAGGGAAAATTGGAAAGTTTTGAGGGGATAACTATTGATTGATCTAGTTGCAGCTTTTAAGTTGAAGATCATACTACTGAGAGCGGAGTGTTTACTGAGATATTGAACTAGTCAGTTGACAGAGGGTTCCATTGTTTGCATTCTCCACCAGTTTTCAGCCAAGAAGACCAGGAACAGGCTTGGGGGTCTTGAGGAAGCTTTGTTTGAGTGCTCTCCAGGAGATTGGTGGGGAGGAATGGCCTCCTAACGCTGTTGTCGTCTGTCCTAAACAAGTTCTATGTTAGTTTGTTTTGCTGTGTTAATTAAATAAATCTTATTTCGACTGATATATGTGAATGTTAAAGTCAAGTATGTGAAATGTTAGAATTTAGTATTCTTTTTAGATTGTTAAAGAAATGAAGTTGATTCAGAAAAGTAATGTGTTAGAATGAAAATAAATTTCTAGACTGTGTTTTTCCACACCTGGAAAACCAGGTCGTACTTTAGCATAGTTAGAATACTTTAAGTAGATGAAAGGAAACTATAAGATATTGAAAATAATATATAGGGTTCTATATCTGTAGATAGCATAGTAATTTATTCACTATGTAAATTATTCTGTAAAGAACAATGTTATGGTTATTTACCTTTATTGTTTAATGAGTTTAACAAGGTAAAAATGTTGGAAAAGAAACAGTAGAACTATACCAGAGTTATAGTAATGTAATATACTGATTCAATAAAAATTATAGAAGATACAGTTAAGTATCTAGAATAAGGTATTAACCACTCTTAAAAATCTTTCATCTTAAACTATTAATTAATACATACTAGAATAGGATTATGTTTACAAACCTTTATTAATAAGAAGTAATCAAAGTTACAGAGTTAATGTTTTAATCCTTACATAACTCTGAATCTTTACTAAGTTACAGAACAATAAACAAATGTAATTATAAATGTAAACAGTAAATAGAAATAAGCTAAGAAATTACCTAATTATGGAATAATTATTTACCCGACAAGCTTATAACTTGTGCAAGTTAAACTTGAGGGTTGAAACCCTAGTTCTTCATTTATCATTTTATAAACATATTCTTTAATAAAAAAGTAAACAAATTAAATTAAACACTATAAGTTATGCATTAGACTGGTTACAATCTTCAAGAATTTATAGTATAATTATAAATTCTTTTATTTTTAAAAATAATTTATAAACAGATTTATAACACCAATAATCTTGTAATAACAAACGAAGGTAAAAGACATTTTCTTTTAGAAAAAGACCGATCTGAAGACTCCCGCTAGGCTGCGCGTTTCCCTCCTCTAGGGTTTTTTCTGATCTAGCCCGCCACCATGGCTGATCCAGGGGGAGGGGATCCCCCTCCCTCCTCCTCTCTTTCTACGGCAGACGCCTTCAGTAGGTTGTTAGCTCCCTCTAGAAAGAATCTGGCATCCAAAGAGGCCCCGAAATTTGTTAAAAAACATGACTCAATTCCAGAAATTGCTTTGCCTGAGGAGCACTCCATTAAAATTGCACTGGCACTAGCTGAAAGAGGTATGGCTAGCCAGTTCATGGGGCTTTGGCCCTCTCCCAAAACCACGGATGATTGGATTCAGCGTAATTGGAGACCCCATCTGAAGAACAGTGTCACTTGCTATCCAGTTGGAAGAGGATTCTTTGTCTTCGAATTCATCTCAAAAGAGGATCGTGATCTCATCTTCCGAAGTGGCCCCTATTTCATGGGTTCCCAAGGAATTTATCTGAACAGGTGGAATTCGGACTTTGACCCTACAGTTGATGTCCCCAAAGAGGTCCCGGTTTGGGTAAGGCTCCCTAATCTGCCGATCCATTGCTAGAACTTTCAGGACCTGGAAAAAATAGGAAATGCCCTAGGCCAATTCATTGACAAAGCAGAGAATAAAGGCCAGTACTCTTGTGCTAGAATATGTGTTGAATTTGATCTGGAGGTGGGACTCCCAGAAGCCATCAAAATTTCTGTAGGATCATGGTCTCATTTCCAGAAACTCGATTATGAACAACTTCCATTTAAATGTCGGCTCTGCCATGAGCATGGCCATTTCCAACGCAATTGCCCAAAAGCACAGACGACAGAAGAAGGTGAAGGTTGGCAGAGGGTCAAAAAAGGCAAGGCCCCCAGCAAGCCAACCGAAAAAAGAGGCCCTAGCAACGCTCTGAAATCTGACCCCAAAGCCCCTCCGAAGGATCCCGTCCATTCTCCAGCGTTGTCTAAGCAGCCAGTTACTGTGGCCCATGGAGAAAGCCCCACTACTACGAGCGCCCCAGAAGTTCCTCCGGTTATTATTATTCAAGAATCCTCGACCACTAAATCTGCTATCCCAGTGGAAACGCAAGACAGTCAAGGTGGTAATGCATTGGAGCCAAGAGAAATCCAGCCAGAACCTACACACCCACTAGTTAGAAGCTCCTCTACCCATGGATATTCTCGAGATGTAGAAGCAGATCCATCAGCCATGGACTCTAATCCAAGAGGAGACAATGATGATGGATCTTTCGAGTCCGGAAGCTCGTATGCTACCCCAATCAAGAAGACAAGGGGCTGGAAATCCAACAAAAAGCAAAGGGAGGAAATGTCTTATGCAGATATTTTGCAAGGATCCCAGCAAACTCTCAAAGCTATGGTGAACACAAGATCCAAGCATGGCCAGCCCTCTAAAGGGGCCGTCCCCTCCAAAAGTAAATAATGCGGTACATCTCCTGGAACTGTAGAGGTATTGGTAGTCCGCAGAAAGTTAAAGCAATGAAAGATCTAGTAAGAATCAATAAACCAGAGATCCTACTCATTCAGGAGAAAAAAATGGAGGATGGCTCTGCCCTCCATGCAGGAAATATATTCTGTAAAAAGGCCCAGGGACAGCTGTCAGCTCCAGGGGAGCCTCAGGAGGACTAGCCACCTTCTGGGACTCCTCCAAATATGAGCTAATCTCTGTTCACAATACTACGCACTGGATCTACACCAACCTCATCCACAAAGACTCAGGTCATTATGTAAGTATGTTTAACCTCTATGTTCCAATCTTGTTAGCGGAAAAAAAAGCTTGCTGGGATTCTATTGGTTCGTTCTTAAGCCTCCAAAGACCAGAAAACATTATCATTGCTGGAGACCTTAATGTCACACTGGCTGCAAATGAGAAAAATGGTGGATCCATAGTCCGTGACCCTTCTCAGGAATGGGTCGAAGACACCATCTTAGGATGGGATCTAGTTGACATAAAACCCTCCAGAGGTAACTTTACTTGGACTAATAAAAGACTAGGGCCAGGGCACATTGCGGCCCACCTAGACAGGTTTCTAGTCCATTCCTCCTTCCTCAACCTGGGGCTTCATGCTTCATCTAAAATGCTACCCAACTATATTTCTGATCATAAACCAATCCTCCTTGAGCTATTTGTTGAGGAAGATCTTGGTCCCATCCTTTTCAGGTTCAGTCCCCTTTGGATCCATCAAGAGGGCTTCTACCATCTTGTCACTAGCTCCTGGAGCGAAAAATTCATTGGAAACCCCTCCTTTATCTGGGAAGAAAAGCTTAGAAGGCTTAAACATGATCTCAAGAGCTGGGCCAAGTCTCTCCCCTCCCCAATCTCTTGCAGGAAAGATAGCCAATTTTCCTTGGAAAACCATCAAATTCTCATGGAATCTGTCCCTATCACTGAAAACATAATCTGGGAAGAAAGTAACCTTCAGAAAGCCTATTATAAAGCCTGCAGAGATGAACAAGAGTATTGGCGCCAAAAATCTCGGATCCTTTGGCTAGCCAGCGGTGAAAAAAACACTTCCTTCTTTCATAAACAAGCTGAAGAAAGGAAAAATTTCAAATCCGTGAAGGAAATTACTCATCAACACAACCAGATTAAAGATGTTGAAGGCATTAAACAGGCTGCCTTTTCCCATTTCCAAGATCTTTACACTGCACCTATTCCTGATCTCATTGACTCCAATGCTTACCCCATCTCTTTGGTCCCATCTCTAGTTCAAGCCTCTGTCAATAACACCCTTGCTACACCAGTGACTATGAAAGAACTCAAGTCAGCGCTGGACCATATGAAACCTGACAGTGCCCCTGGGCCCGATGGTTTCACAGCCAGATTTATCTCCAGTTGCTGGGATATCATCAAATATGATCTGCTGAAGATGGTTAGGAACTCTCAAATCCATCATATGCTGGGCGGGAGCACAAACTCCTCTTTTTTGGCCTTGATCCCGAAGGAGATAGGAGCATCAAATTTTTCAAGGTTCCGGCCCATCTCCCTTTGTAACACCGGTTACAAGTTGGTTACTAAGATTATAGCCAACAAGATTTAAAAAATTCTTCCTAGAATCATCCTGTTAGAATAATCAACCCATAGTTTACCCACTTAGACATTAATTCATTTATTTTTGTCTTATTTTCCTAGTTCATGTGTCCCACCTTGTGCAAGTTGCTAATTGCCTATCCATAGAGGTCAAACTTGCCATATCTGACTCATGTAGCACTTGGGAAATCCTTAGGAATCAAATCTGCTTTATTCCTGGCCTCCTAGGCGCCTATCTGCTTTTTCTGCTTTATTGCCTGCTTTTTTAGTGTTTTAAGGCACATGGGAAAGCTATACTAGGTGAGGTGAACTTGTTTTTTGTCCTACACATCCTCCTCTCTTTTCTCCATGCAAAAGCATGTATGAGCTACCATTCCACCACTCTTTAGCTTGCCTATGCCATTTTTCCAATTCGTGAGCTCCATGACAGATTTGGGATCCAGCTTTTACACCTATGGGGGATTTGCTTATTTTTGGTAAGCCTGCTTTATGCTAGATTTGGATGCTTCCTCATGCATTTGATTTCTTCATGTATTATATTTATTCAGAATCCTATGATATTATAGGGTTGTCTATTGTACACTCAGTTAATATAATTTTTTGTTACAGCTCCATATTCAGTCTCTCTTGTTGGCAATTTTGCATGATCAATTGATAATTGTTGTGGGTAAAATTAATCTATTGCTGGCCTGAATTTATACATGGTATTATATCCATTGTAGGTTTTTACTCTCCTTAAAAAATTGTGTTGCAGGTTCGACATCAAGACTGGGAGCCTTCTATTGACAGCCGGGACAGATTTTCTAAAGCTATGGATTCACAGAAAACTATCTTGACTCCCTTCAAC
>LPNX010675795.1:599324-632995 GCA_001517045.1 Pseudotsuga menziesii
TTGTATAGACAATTGATGGATGTTTATTGTATTTGACACATACTCGACCTGATATTTTTTATGCAGTAAGTGTGGCTTCTAGATTCATTAATCAGCCTCATGAGATCCATTGGAAAGCAGCCAAAAGGATCCTTAACTTTGTTCAGGGAACAAGGACACATGGGATCTTCTATAAAGCAAAATATGATCTTGATTTGATTGGATTTACCGACAGTGATTGGGCAGGTGATAGCACAGACATAAAGTCCACTTCAGGGTATGTGTTCATGCTTGTAGAAGGGCCAATCAGCTGGTCAATCAAGAAACAGAGTGCCATTGCACTCTCATCTACAGAAGTTGAGTACAGAGGAGTTGTTAATGCAGCAACTCAGTGTTTATGGTTGCAGGGTTTACTTGGAGAGTGTGTTTCGAACTTGAGTCCTCAACTACCATCTACTGTGATAACCAGAGTACCATTCAAATCTGCAAAGATCCAGTTCAGAAGCAGAGAACCAGACACATTGAGATTCACATGCACTACATCAGAGATCTTGTGCATGATGGCACCATTCACCTACTCTTCTGTTCATCTTCAGAACAAGTAGCTGATATCTTCACCAAAGCATTTTGCGAGAAGACCTTCAGCAATCTCAAATCACTGCTGGGGATTGCTGATCATGCTGTAAAGGCATGAGTGGAGACAAGATTCTACAATTTTGTTTTACAGTCCATGTTTAAGGGAGGAATTTCCCAAGTTGGTTTTGCCTCTTTCCTTGGTTGTATGGACTTGCAGTATGTAAAAGGGTGACTAAGCCTTGTTGCTAGGCCCTATATTTTTTATTTATTACTCATAAAGTCAGGCTTAAGGGGGGGGTGTTAGAATAATCAACCCATAGTTTACCCACTTAGACATTAATTCATTTATTTTTGTCTTATTTGCCTAGTTCATGTGTCCCACCTTGTGCAAGTTGCTAATTGCCTATCCATAGAGGTCAAACTTGCCATATCTGACTCATGTAGTGCTTGGGAAATCCTTAGGAATCAAATCTACTTTGTTCCTGGCCTCCTAGGCGCCTATCTACTTTTTTTGCTTTATTGCCTGCTTTTTCAGTGTTTTAAGGCACATGGGAAAGCTAGACTAGGTGAGGTGAAATTGTTTTTGTCCTACACATCCTCCTCTCTTTTCTCCATGCAAAAGCATGTATGAGCTACCATTCCACCACTCTTTAGCTTGCCTATGCCTTTTTTCCAATTCGTGAGCTCCATGACAGATTTGGGATCCAGCTTTTACACCTATCGGGGATTTGCTTATTTTTTGTAAGCCTACTTTATGCTAGATTTGGATGCTTCCTCATGCATTTGATTTCTTCATGTATTCTATTTATTCAGCAGCCTATGATATTACAGGGTTGGCTATTGTACACTCAGTTAATATAATTTTGTGTTACAGCTCCATATTCAGTCTCTCTTGTTAGCAATTTTGCATGATCAATTGATAATTGTTG
This sequence comes from Pseudotsuga menziesii, assembly GCA_001517045.1. Lineage (NCBI taxonomy): Eukaryota > Viridiplantae > Streptophyta > Pinopsida > Pinales > Pinaceae > Pseudotsuga > Pseudotsuga menziesii. Next base: position 600,809 of record LPNX010675795.1, read on the forward strand.
TGGGTAAAATTAATCTATTGCTGGCCTGAATTTCTACACATCCCTGAGAACCAAGGAGGTTTCATAAAGGGAAGGAAAATTCTAGATAATGTTATTATTGTTCAGGAGGCTATTCATTTCAGCTTCCTCCGAAAAGAGAAAGGCATGGTTGTGAAACTAGATCTAGCCAACGCCTTTGACAGAGTAAATCATGAATTCCTCTTTGCAGTTATGGAGAAATTTGGTTTCTCCACTGAGCTCATTGGTTGGATCAAAGGATGCATTTGTTCTCCTTGGATTTCCCCTTTGGTCAATGGAAGGCCAACCAAATTTTTCCAAGCTTCTAGAGGGATGCGCCAAGGCTGCCCTTTGTCTCCGCTCCTATATGCCATCCAGGCCTCTGTGTTCAGCTTCCAACTTAACAAATGTCAGTAAGACCTTTCTCTGCCTGGGCTCCGCATGGCCCAAAATGTAAAGGACATAAATCATGCCCAATTCACAGATGACACTCTGTTGTTGGGGGGAGATGGTGTTCAATCTGCAAAGAACTTCAAGAAGAAGCTAGATATCTATCTTCAGATCTCTGGAAGCAAGATCAACTTGCAAAAAAGAAAAATTTACTGCTGGAACAGCTCTGTGGAAGAAATAGGAAGAACCTCTAGAGTTCTGGAAATGGAAAGCTTCCAGAACTGGGACTCCTTCACTTACCTCAGTGTCCCGATTTTTAAATCTTCCATCAAAACAAAGAATTGGAACCCCATCGTTGAAAATTTAAAAGCTAAGATCCAAAAGTGGGGGGCGAGCTGGCTCACCCTAGCAGGAAAATTTGTTTTACTGAAATCTGTTCTGTCCAATATCCCTATTTATCAATCTTCTATTCTTCTGGCCCCTTCTTCTATCATCATCAAGATTGAAACTCTCTTCAAAAAATTCATGTGGGAAGGGGGGAAAGGAAACCTGAAAAAGCCCCATCTGGTCAGCTGGGACAAAGTTCAAAGGACCTATAGAGAAGGAGGCCTCCAATTCAGTAGTATTCATGCTCAGAATTTAGCTATGGGAACCAAACTTCTCTGGCGGATTGTGTCCGGGAAGACTACCTGGAGCAAAAAGGTTCTGTGGAAAAAATATTTCTCCGGCCAGAGAATTCGTTGCCTTGAAAAAAATCCTCCCAGCAAAATTGGCTCTCCAATATATAAGCTCTGTCTCAAAGCCTTGGATCATTTCAGATCTTTATTGTATTGAATTCCTGGTAATGGAAAAAAAATTAAATTGTGGGAAGATTCCATCCTCGGGGAAGAGCCTTTGGGGCATAATCCTGGAATTCAGAATATTAAACAGTGGCTTAAAGATCAGCATATCTCCACTCTTTGCGACCTTTCAGCCCGGGACAATGAAAAAAACTGGACTGATTGGAAGTATGCAGACCTCCCCAACGTGCTTGATGAGGAAGCCAAAATTCTGACCAAGCTTCTGCAAGGTAAATCCCCCCTAAATCAAGCTGCCTATGATAAGAGAGGCTGGGGATCCAAATTTGGAAGTTTTACAGCGGCTGAAGGCTACCGGTCCTTAATGACGGTTCCTCACATGGCCCCCAACCCGATCCAGTGGAATTTCGTTTGGTCTTCCATGTCCATTCTGAAAGTTGATCTGTTTTGCTGGAATGTGGTGCATAGAAGTATTCTCACAATGGAAAATCTTTGAAAAAGAGGCCTGGAAGGTCCCTCAAGGTGCTCCCTATGCAAGAATGATGAAGAAAATATTGACCATCTTCTGTTGTCCTATCCGTTCTCCAAAGAAGTCTGGAAAGAATCTCTTCCTGTGAATTCTCCTAACTTTAATTTGCTGGAGTTAACTACAGATCTGTTTACCAGATGGGCTGATTGCTCTCCCTTTCAGCTCTCCAAAAAAGGCCTCCTCAAATCTGCGTGGATGCTTCTCCCTAAGTTCATTTTCTGGAAACTTTGGCTCGAAAGGAACAACTGACTGTTCAGATATGTGGAGAGCACTCCCTCTAGGATCGCGATGAGAGCCAAAGCTCTCCTGGGAGAAGCCTTGGACCACAAGCCTGATCTCTGGAATGCTAGGCCTCTAGAGGACAGAGAAGCTACATGGTTTTCTGGACTCTCCTCTAGTGCTCATAAAATCTCCATTACCAGACCTCCATCTCTTGCTGATTGGGAAATTTGAATGGAAGAAGCAGAATTCCTAAATTGGAGACTCTCGCTGCAGGTTCACTGTCTGTTTTTTGATGGTGCCTCTAAGGGCAATCCAGGTCCTTTCGGAGGGGGAGGAGTGATCCTCATGCCTTCAAGTTCCATTCAATCTTCCTTTGCTTGGGGGCTAGGAGTGGAATCTAACAATTTTGCTGAATTTCATGCTCTGTGGCAGGGACTCAGGCAAGCTATAAGTCTTAACATCCGAAATATCTTAGTCTTTGGGGACTCCAAATTGGTGATTCAGGCCATGAGATCAAATTCTAGTCCTCCCAACATCCACATGAAGAGGATCACCTAGAAAAATCAAATCTTAACTGGCAAGTTTCAAACCATAAGCTTCTTTCACGTGCTGCGCCATCTTAACAAGGAAGCTGATCTTGAAGCCAATCACGCCTCGCTCCTGAGCAGGAGCATCATCTCAATCAATGGTAATGTCTCTTCCTGCAACCTCCCGTGACTCTTCCTTATCTGAACGCAACCTCAGGGATCTCTGCATTTTCTGTATCGGCATTCTGGTTTTCAGCTTCCTTCTTGTGGTCCTTTGGACTTTAGAAAGACCTATTCGCTGTCCTAGTGAAGTTCGAGGCTGTCTTGCTCACTCAGGTTCCATTTCAAACCAAGCTATCAACTACTCTCTCACTGTAAACTACCTCTTTCCTCTCGGTGGTGATTCTGTGGTTGCCCTCTATGATCTATGTCTTTGGAATATCATATGGGCAATCTGGAATATTAAGGAAAGATCTAGCCTCATAATAAAGAATTGGGCAGATTTCCTTTGCTCTCCTTTGGATCGGATGGGTGCAAAGAAAATTTTAAATACTCTTCAGAGGGACTTGCTGACATCCAAGAAGACATTTCCTCCCAGATCAAAGAGGCTGCGCACTTGTTTGGAGACTTTGGTTGAAGATTTACAGCATTGGAGCTCGTCGGTCAGAAGTTCCTCTCCAAGATGGACTCCTAATAACCTTAAAATCAATTCTGAAGCTCACTCCACTGTAACTAAGCTTGCATCCTTCTCTTTTCTTCGGTCTCGTTTCCTCTATTCTATGCATTGTCGGCCATTAAGCTGTGTTGTAATAGTGTGGGTAAGTCTTTGCAACAGCTGGACTCCAATTGGTGTCAAATCTGATCAGCATTGGTCTCTGCTTCTCATGTCAGAAATCTCTATCTTTCTCAGGGAATCTCCCAGTGTAACACAACCCCCGGAAGCTGATTTTCCGGATCTCTATTAATCTACCCAACAGTTTTGGTCTAAAAAAAAAAAAACAAACGAAGGTAAATAGAAACCAATGATAAATCTATACAAGGGATCCTATCCAAAAAACCCCAGCTACTTTAACCTAACTGACAAATATAAATCTATAGATTTTATTATTTGAAGTGAGTTACAGTTTTTACAATAACATTATTCATTTACAAAAGAAGTCATTAATAGTAAATTTATTTCACTGACAGTGAAGAAGAATAATAACCCAATTTACAATAATACCATTTTTAAAACAATGTATAAATTACCAAGGTATTCGAAACAGAGATCAAGTAAAAACCATGAAGACAAGAGAACCCCCATAATTTAAGAAACAGAGTATAAAATTACCAAGCCATAAGGCTGTAATTCTTGTTTACAAGTTAAGGAAGCTAAATACAAGTCACGACATAGAAGCCAGAGTTACCCTACAACAGGAAAGGGTTTTACTAACAAAGAAACTAATTAATAACTGAAAACAAAGTATCTAAGAAATGGAGGAACCGAAGCCAAGCTTCTTTTCCAACTGCAAACCCTTTTTCCCTTAACCATTGCAAGTAGGGAGAATTCCATGTTTTAACCGAGGCTTACCCGTTGGTCTAGAGGTCAACTAGCATTGGAGAGAATCCTTCCAAGCGTGTTTATGAACTATAATACCGAAAGATTATAGTTAAAATTTGTCTATATCAAATTCTTAAAACTGTAACTTGGAATCTATAACGTCAATATGATAAAATCCTTACCTGAAGGTGAAGGAATCTGGAGCCAAGGAGGAATTCGAACCAACACGACGAACAACACACTTTGCAGAACAAACCCTCATGCTCACCTGTGATAGAGGTAGTGGGGTTCACATTCCAATTTCACCAATGATGGAGAAGGTTAAATGCTATGGAAAGGGAAACGCAAGGAACTAGCACTCAAAACCATGGACAGAGTAACACCACTCTCACGATGACACAGTGCCTACAGAAAGAACCAAAATACGAGCTGGGTATCTCTCAACCCTCATGCAAAGAGTTGTAGCACTTCACTACACACACGATGGAGCTGAAAAATGAGAATAAGCGAGCCCTCATGGCTGCAGAGAAACCAGACAGTGCAAAGCCAAACCCTCGATGAAGAATGAGGAAGTTAGGGTTACGTGGTAAGCTTTTAAAACATCCATTGAATGGTGGAGGCTGCTCCACGTGCCCACCAAAATATTCAGTCAGCAGTGGGTCGAATGGTATAGTTTACACTACATTGTCAGGAAACCAAATTATTGCCCATAATTTAAATAGTGACTACAATGATAATGTAATTTACAAAGTAAAGAAAAACATATCATTGCAATAATAAACCATAAAGTCAAGCTATGGTAAAGAACGAGATATATGTTGTATCGTTAAACCTTATATTATGAAAACCTTGGAATCTTCGTTGGTAAAATAACTATGGAAAGATCGTTAGTATAGTAAAGGCCTTTGAACATGAGTCGATAGTACTACTATTGACCATTTTATACCAACATAACGATGCATGACTATGTTATTAGAACTAGTTTTATGTAAACACTAATGGGTAATAAATTAGTTTATAAATCAACAATGTGTATATAAAAATAAATAGTATTTAACCCTAGAATAACTCTTACATTTATAGATATAGTCTATAGTGCCTTGGTATAAGTTAAACTTCTTAGAAGTTGGTGATCTTTTGGGCCTTCATAAGGAACCAAAACTCTAAATGAATCAAACCAATGTTAGATTAGACTTAGTAATGAAGATAGTAAGACTATCCAGGATTAAAGCTAGTATCACTTATTACTATTAATAAATGATATGATAATGAAATCTTGCTACAATACTTGTGGCATGAAGAAACTTGGAAGATCGGAATCGTAACTTGATGACTATTGTGCAAGTGAACATTTATGTCTATAATACAATAATAAGCTAATAAATTTCCTCTACTAGAGCATGATTAAAAATAGAGCTAAGGGTTCTAATGTAATCTTGGTCTTGGAAGGCCTTAGATTTATTTCCATGCTTATAAGCTGTGCTTTAAATTCTAGAAATAACAATAGCAGTAAACTCTTATTTCAGGAAAAGTGTTGTTATACTAAATCATGAGATCTATGTTGAACTTGTAAGTAACTTAACTTATAGCTAGAAAGAAGAATTGTCTAAAGTAGAAGTCATTCTAATGAAAGACATTGAGTATGGAAAGGTTATTGGTATTTACGACATAAACTTAAAATACTGTCTTAAATGCAAAACAAATAAAGAAAAGTTACTTTACCTCATGGTATCCTTGATCTCTAATAATAAATTTTTACTCTAGAATTTTATATATGCTAAAGAAGTACATCTGGATTTAACGCTTTAACAAACTCCTACTTGTTCAAAAATTTACCTGTTGAACTTGTAAGATCCAGATTTCCAGCTGAGTTAGCAATTGTTAAGTAAGCCCCAGTTAGAACATAACTTTTCACCTACTTGAAAAATCAAATCATTAGTACAACTAGAAGTAATTGAATGCAGATCATATACATAACATATCAAAATTGATGCGGTATTAGTTTTTATGTGTTTGAAGTTAATCATTAGTTTTGTTAATTGATTCATTTTTCTGCTAGCCGCTAGTAGTTATCAAACTGTGACTATAGACAATTTATGTTACATTAAAATTTTTTATTTTTTTGCAAAAATTTGGGGTTTTGATAGCTAAAGTGTCCAACGTCCCCTGGGGTTTTATCCTTCTCTTTTCTCTGGTCCTTGGAAAAAACCCTCAACAAATAAAGCACGAACCATTTTTTATCAATGCGACCGAGCCCCATGAGAGATGAAAAACGTTTGTATAAATCAGCGAGGTACATATTCCTACTTTCTGCAGATATGTGATGTAGGACATTAACAGGAAACATGGGGCATCAAAACATAAAACCTTGTGACGATGACCTGTGTCTGTTAACAAAGAAACCCATGTGAAAGACCCAACTAAAAAATATTGTGTCAAAAAATGAAAGACACATGTCGACACCACATTAGCCAAATCAATGAATAATCAAAGCTAGAGTAGTGAGACTCCCTTCTCCATTGTTTAAATCCTTTAGCGTAATAAAGATTCATTATTATGTATCAACCTAATCATAGTCGGTCGATAGATCTTTCTGATATGATTAAGCCCAGTACCATACCCCAACACTTGTCCCTGGCTGATGTAAGTTTACAATGTCTGGATATTCAATCACAATTTTTGCAGTTCCAAGGTTTTTTCTAAAGTCTGATTAACATGAAAGCCTCACTGGCCTGATTTGAGTGACCCGGTGACATGCAAATTCGCATCAAGAATACTTGCTATTTTTTTATTTTAAAATAGGACTTGACTAGTAGTATGTATAGGTCATTGATTTGCATTTATAGCAGGTTGGTTACTCACCAGTGAGGTGGATTGGAGGTGAGTTGTGAGCTAAAAGTTTTAAATGATAGAATAATAGTGTGGAGCCTCTCGTCTTGTGAGCGATTGTGTGATATATTGCTGCATAAATTGCATAGAGGGAGTCAATTTTTCTTTTGCATGCGGGTGATATTTTATGTTCTTTGATTTTGATTTTTTGGCCATCAATGTCATGAGACCGTAGTTTACTGTTGAATTCATAGGAAATATCTGCAATCAATTTGCGGAATAAAATGTTGAGAACAGAGCAACTAACTTCTGAATCTCTGTACCACAATGAGTTAATTTCTTCCTTCAATCCCTTATTTCTTAGCCAAATCCAATTCTCCACTAAGAAATATATATGGGCACAAAAACTGTGTTTTATTTCCTTCAGCATTCCTCTTACATCAACCAACAGCCTCGGCAAAGAAAACCAACACTAAATTACACTGCAGGCAGAATTACATTGGAGATATCTTGAGAACAGGGCGTCTAGAGCCTTCAAGAGATATCAATGTGGGGATTGACTTCTTTAGGAACTCTCTAATTATTTAATACAACATTCATGGAGGAAAATGCCAACCACAACTAACTCAATGATATAAATCGGTAGGTGAGTTGGATCTCAATGGTTCCTATTTATCGTAATTTGGTTTCATCAACCAACATTCTCCCACTTGAAATTAAATGGAGGAAAATATCTGGTTATTCATCCAAAACTATGGATCATGTTACTCCCAAGCCAACCAAGGTTCTACAAATATCTTTCTTGTCTCTTGTCAAAACTTTAGTGAGAAGATCAGCAGGTTCCTCAGCAGTATGAATCTTTTCCAGATTTAAATGCCCTTCTTCTAACACTTGGTGAATCCAGTGGTACCTTAGATCAATGTGCTTGGTCCCTGAGTGAAATGCAGGGTTTTTCGCCAAGTGAATGGCGTTGTGATTGTCACAATGCAACACATACTTGTCCTGTTTTATTCCTAGCTCTTCTAGGAATTATTGCATCCACAAAATCTCTTTGAAAGCCTCTGTTGCAGCTATGTATTCTTCCTCAGTTGTGGAGAGAGCTACAATTTTTTGAAGCCTAGATACCCAAGACACTGCTGCACCTGCAAATGTACACAAGTAACCAGTGGTGGACTTTCTAGTGTGCACATATGCTACCATATCTGCATCTGTAAAAGCTTCAAGAACAATATTAGGATTTCCAAAGCGTAAACAATAATGACTAGTACCTTTGAGGTACCTTAAAATCCACTTTACCGCTTGCCAATGTTGTTTTCCTGGAATGGAAATAAATCTACTCACTACTCCCACTGAGTGTGCAATTTTTGGGTGTGTACATACCATGGAATACATCAAGTTTCCAACTGCTGAAGCATAGGAGATTTTGCTCATTTCCTCCTTCTCCTTGTCATTATAAGGGCACAAATCAACACTCAATTTGAAGTGGGCTGCAAGAGGTGTTCCCAATGGTTTTGCATCCTTCATGTTGAACATGTTAAGCACCTTCTCAATATACCTTTCTTGTGATAGCCACAACCTTTTGTTATTTCTGTCACGTATGATCCTCATGCCCAATATTTGTTGTGCATGGCCCAAATCCTTCATTGCAAATTTACTTCCCAAGTCCATTTTTAACCTATTAATCATACTCTTATCATGGCCAACAACTAGCATGTCATCCACATATAGCAACAAAATGATAAACCTTTCTTGGCCATATCTTTCAATGTAAACACAATGATCATCCTCTAATCTCCTAAAACCATGTTCCAACATGAATGAATCAAACCTTTTATGCCATTAGAGAGGTGCTTGTTTCAGCCCATAGAGGCTCTACTTCAATTTACAAACGAAGTTTTCTCTGCCTTTTGTTTTGAATCCTTATGGCTTCTCCATATAAATATCCTCTTCCAATTCTCTATGAAGGAAGGCAGTCTTCACATCTAACTGTTCACACTCTAAATCTAAAGTAGCAGCAAGGCCAAGAATAACTCTAATGGATGGAATTTTAATAATAGCTGAAGAAATTTCATTAAAATCAATACCTTCTTTTTGGGAAAATCCCTTCACCACCAACCTTTCCTTGTACCTCTCCTTATTTCCTTCACCCTCATGCTTGATCTTGTACACCCACTTGTTTTGAAGAGTTTTTCTTCCTTTTCGAAGCTTTACTAGCTCCCATGTTTTGTTCTCCAACAAAGAATCATTTTCTTCTTGCATGGCATTATTCCAATCTTTGCTATGCTCATCATCACAAGCCCCCTGAAAACAATAAGGTTCACCTTCATCAGTTAACAAAATATATTTTGAGGGAGGATACCTTGGTGATGTCTTATGAGGCCTAGAGGAAATGTGAACCAGTTCTGGCGGTATATTTTCCGGTGGATCTCTTGTAGTGGTTGCTTCAAGGCTTCTTCTTCTTGCTTCCCATAATTTTCAGTAGCCTGTCCATCATCTTCAACTGGTTGTCCACCATTTTCTACCTGCTGTCCATTATTTTCTTGCAATCGTGGGATGTTTTCTTGTTGCTCAAAAAACCTATCAGTTGATTTCTTGACCTTCATATCACATGTAGGCTTCTTGAACATTTCTAACTCATTGAATATGACATCCCTACTTCTAATAACTTTGGATTTAACCATATCCCATAATCGATAACCATATTCACCATTAGCATAACCAAGAAAAATGCATTTCATGGATTTGTTATCTAATTTGGTTCTTTGCTCTTTGGGAATGTGAACAAATGCTTCACATCGAAATTTTTTCAAGTGAGACTAGTTTACATTATTGCTGGTCCAAACTTCTTCAGGGATGCTACCATCCAAGGTTGTTGTAGGTGATTGGTTGATGAGGTAACAAGTTGTCTTCATTGCTTCTGCCCAAAAATGCTTCTCCAACCCAGAATTTGACAACATGATCCTCACCTTCTCCATGATGGTGTTATTCATCCTTTTTGCAATACCATTTTGTTGAGGAGTACCACGGACAATCTTCTCATGCTTTATGCCAAATTTGTTGCAATAGTCCTTGAAGGCATTGGAGCAATATTCCCCACGGTTATTTGTCCTTAAGCACTTGAGCAGTTTGTTAGTCTCTCTTTCAACATCAACATGAAAATTTTGAAATATCTCAAATACCTCATATTTTCCCTTCATAGGATAGGCCCAAACTTTTCTAGATGCATCATCTATGAAAGTAACAAAATATGAAGCTCCTCCTAGAGACTTAACATTAATCGGCCCAAATACATCATAGTGTACCAATTCCAATAGATTATTTTTTACCTCATGGCCTCTTCTCATAAATGAGACTCTACATTGCCTATCATATATACAATGCTCACAAAGATCAAGTTCATAAGATCTAAATCCTGGAAGAAGATTTTTTGCAACAAGACTTTTTAGGCCCTTTTCGCTCATGTTGCCCAAACGCTTATGCCACAAATCTAGTGAGGTTTTTTCTTTTGCAACAACAACCACATTTAATTTTCTTGTTGTTTCTCTCAATGTATACAGTGTTCTGTTTTGAATCCTCTAGCCATGACCAATTCTCCTTTGCTAATTTTCTAGCCACTCTGTCCAAAGCTAGTGGAGCAACCTTCATCATCCAATTGTCCCATAGAGATTAGGGTCATGCTCATCTTTTGAACATGCCTGACTTGTTTTGACAGTATATCATGCCCATCCTTTGTTTGGATTCAGACATCTCCCACTCAAACACTGTCACAAAAGTGATTGTTTCCTAGATGTACTCGACCATAATCTCCAACTTCATATGAGACAAAATTGGTTTTGGATGGGGTTACACAGTGAGATGCCTCGGAGTTTAGAATACAATCAATGCTACTGCTAGAGGTGTATAGGCATGCATCTTCCACTGAAAGAGTAAATAAAACATCACTATTTGAAACTACAGCAGTGGTCTTCCCTTCATTTGTGTTTTTTGGTTTTTTATTTGAGCTAACTGAGTTTTGCTCCTTCTGTTCTTTCTTCCATATCCAACATTCTCTTTTCATGTGTCTTGGTTTTCCACAATGATAGCAAGTAATTCTACCTCTTCTTGATCTTGATTTACCCATTGACTTGGAACACCCTTGCCTAGTTCATTCAATTTTCCTTCCACGATCAGCTATGGTGAGAGATTTTACTAGCTGGTTTTCAATCATTGATTTTTGTCGCAGCTCCTCAACCATTAAGCTATTGCTAACATAATCAAACTTCAGGGTCCTTGCAGGAGTTGAAGTGCTTATGTAAACTATCAAATTCTCCCAGCGATCTGGCATGGATCACATGAGTAGGATAGCTCTGATTTCATCATCCAACACAATTTTAACAGAGGCACACTGACCGGTAATGATGTTGAATTCATTTAGGTGCTCTGCAACTGAAGCACCCTTCTTCATCTTCAAATTGTATAGCTTTTTCATCAAAAATACCTTGTTTGATGTTGTGTTTTTCTCATACATATCATGTAGTTTCTTCCATAGATCTATTGCTGTCTTCTCTCCAACCACATTGAAGTAGACATTCTTTGCTAAGTATTGCATGATTGTAGCAATGGCCTTCCTATCAAGCTTGTTCCATTCTTCATCTGTCATTGATGAAGGTTTACTTGTTGCTCCTTCAATGGGAAAATATTGATCTTTTAAGATCAGTATGTCTTCCATCTGTGTTTTCCACAAAGCAAAATTAGTCCCATTTAGCTTCTCCATGTCACTCAGAGTTGTAGTTTCCATGCTGCTTCAAATAGCACTATTGAAACTCCCACTCTTCAATTTTGGGCTCCATGGAATCTCACAGGCTTACAACTTCTTCTACACAAAGGCTGGCTCTGATACCGGTTGTTGAGAATAGAGCAGCTAACTTCTGAATTTCTGTACCACAATGAGTTAACAACTTCCTTCAGTCCCGTGTTTCTCAGTCACATCCAATTCTCCACTCATAAATAAATATGGCCACAAAAGCTATGTTTTATTTCCTTGAGTGTTTCTTTTACATCAACCAGCAGCCTCTACAAAGAAAACCAACACCAAATTACATTACAGGCAAAATTACATTAGAGATATCTCGAGGACAGGGCATCTAGAGCCTTTGGGCCTTTGGAGATGCCTGGGGATTGACTTCTTTAGAAATTCTCTCATAATTAATGCAACATTTCATACAAAAAAATACCAACCACAACTAGCTGGCAATGGGTTGGTGAGGTGGATCTCAACGATTCCTATTTGCTGGAATTTGGTTTCATCAACCAACATAACACTGTTGTGGTCCATGCCTTTTAGCAAACTGTCAGTCTTCCTTGTTCTCTGTATTCATACATGGAATGAAATAGTTTTTCTATGCTCTCACTCGAATTCTGTCATCTTGGTCCTCGGAAGAGAAGAAAGAGTACGGTGATAGCGAGCAAGGGTCGTCCTCCTTAGGTCAAAATTCCCTGTTCGAGCTATTAACCAGTTTCTTCATAGAATTTATTTATTGTATATTCCTTGTCTGGTTATAGCAGTCCTGGGAAGAGAAGAAAGAGTACAGTGACAGCAAGCAAGGGCGGTCCTCCTTAGGTCAAAATTCCTTGTTCGAGCAATTAACCAGTTTCTTCGTAGAATTTATTTATTGTATATTCCTTGTCTGGTTATAGCAGTTGAATTTGCTTAGTATGTTAAATGATCGACGATTTCGCTCGGAGTTTTTTTTATCTCGCCGTCGTCCGTTAGACCATCCTTGGAATTTGGTGTCAGTGTATCATCTTGACATGGGCATGCATGGCCATTTCACCAGTATCCATTCCCATGCCAGTACTGTCCCGTCAACCAAGCATTGTGGTCCTCTTCACACCATCATGCGTCCCACCTACCCCATCCATCCATACATCATGGAATGAAATTTGAATTTCAAATTCAGTTAATGTGCGGGCTTTGAAGTCTGGCCTGTTTTTAAAATAATAGCATAGAAGGTGAGATAGAGGGAGCGTATTATGGGAGGAGAGGAAAATCATAGCATAGCAGGTGAGATAGAGGGTGCGTATGATGGGAGGAGAGGTGGAGACTCGAGAGTATTGAGATAGGGAGGTAGGTAAATTTTGGGTTACCCTATTATATATAAATTTTCTCCAAAACACAGATTTTTATGGCTATGATTTCTTTCTCTAAGTATTTATCCGCTATAGCCGAGTAGAGTTATCTCCTTGGCCTGCCTTAGTGCACCAAAGTAGACCCAACCAAACTTATGGACGTCTTTGGAATGGGCTGCTATCTTGGCTTTCACAGAAAGTTGTAATAAGATCTTAATTGTTGCTGCTAAAGAGTTGTTCATCCAATAAAAAGTTATTTCTCTTCCTCTTGTTTCATCTTTAATGGATTTATGACTGCAACAAATTCCTTCTATTTCTCAGGATTCATCTCTCAATTCCTTCTATTTATAAGGTTTCATCTTTGATAGATTTATGACTGCAACAAATTGATCGATCTTTCATTGTGCAACATTTAAAGATTTGAAATATGTTTATGATTGAGAATACTTGCTTCTAAGTGGTTTATCACGTATTATTCATGTGCAATTTCATTTTTTGCATGGAATCCATAACCCAAAGAATATGCACTCATCTTTCCACTACCAAAAATCGAGAACCAGAGGGAGCCTCTTCTTATCGCTACGCTACGGGATTATGATGGGAACTACATATAACACCATCCCACCTCGTTTAAAACCCATCTTATACCCGATCCGTTCATACATGACTAACTGACTACACATGGAGGAAGGCATTATTTTCAGGCTACCAAGCAGAGTGCCACAACAAGCAAATGAATCAAACCATCTCATGAATGAAAGTAAGCCAGCAAGAAGAGGAGGACCAAAGTTGAGTGATTCATGCTGCACTAATGAAAAAAATGGACAAATTGTGATGTGAAAAAGAGTCTTAAACTCTACACGGAAGCTCCATCAAGAGGGATGCTCCGAATATGCAGTTCAGAATTGTGAACCCTGACAGAAATTTACAACCTCCATCAAGAAGGCGACTTAAAAGCTTGCATCCATGGAGGCGGTGGTAGGGTTCACATCGGAGATGATGGCCGTGATATAGGGTTTGCGTCCATAGCTTCAAAACTACATGCTCTTTGCTCCCCGGGTCGGAAATAACCACTGCATATTTGTCAAATATATATATATATATATATATATATATCGGCATAGAGAATTTTTCACCAGGGAACCATGGAGAAGTGGTTGCAGACCTCCTCATAGTAGCTGGGTACGTGATCTGCGTGGTTGATTGGGGGCTGTGAGCTGGGAATGCAAGGTACGTTAGATTTTACCTACATCAATGGTACCAAGCGCTATCATTCCCACTTCATTGACCGGAGTGCTTGTGCTATGGTCTCTATTCGGAATTGTGAACTGCAACATTGTGAAACTTATAAATCTGATAATTTTTTGTAAATAATGTTAGTGTAAATAAATTGATTCAATATTGTTTTGTTTATAATTATTCTCATGAATCGTAATGTTTTGTAAATAATGTTATAGTGTTTAATTTAATGTAAATAAATTTATTTTATATTGTTTTGTTTATAAGCATTCTAATCAGAATATTGTTGGTATTCTATTTCAATCATTCTAATGACAATATCGTTGGAATTCTGTTTCGGATCTTTTTGTTGGTTTTTTTTTTAAATAAATTTAAAATTATATTAATGTATGTAATATAAATGTAATTATTTATTTTTATTAAAATAAATTAATTATTATAAAACATATAAGTTTGTATTTTGTTTTAAATATGTTAGAGTTTGGTGTTGTTTTATTAAATACAAAATTTATATCATTTTATTTTGACTATAAACAAATAATTAGTTTAAATAGAAAATGTTTATATTTTAAATTTTAAAATATAAAAAATAAGGTAAATTAAAATTGTGTTTATTTTTAATTTTTATTTATATTTAATTATTTAAATGAGATTTTTTTACAATATTTAATTGAAATTTGAAAATTGATTTTTTCCTTATAAAATATAATTTTAGTTATATATTATAAAATAAAACTAAAATGTTAAATTCAAAATGAATCAATTAATCAATTAAATAAAGTTTAAGAAAAAGGTATTTTTTTTTAAATCCCTAACCTTCTACCTATGGTTGTACTCACCTATAAGTGCTATACAATCTCCTATCAGTTTTTTATAAAATCATAAACACTATTAACAAATTCCTATCAGTTTTAATAAAATCATAAGCACTATTTACAAATTTGTGAATGATGCATGTGGAACCACAACTATTGTTTATATAACTTCAAGCAAAGTTGGTTGAACAATGAACATTTGGTGGTGAAATCATGAGCATTGCATACATAACCATGGACACTGATGGTGGAATCATGACCAATGTTTACAAAACCTGCTTAATGAGTAGTTAATAAACCTTCACTACAAAATTTCAACCCAAAATCCGACGCCTTGCATGTCTGAAATCCGACACTTCTCTGTCTCATTTTCGACACATACACTTTTTTTTTGGCATTGGTGGTGTAATGTCGGATCTTCGATCGTCGACTAATAAGGGTCGAAGATCTGACCTACCATTGTGTCGCATATTCGATCATTATTCCTTCCGAAGTGCCAACCAAAATTGCATAAACCTTCGAAACTCCAACGTCCTCCGACCCTTGAAGCGTCGGTCGTCTGACAGACAAAGTGTATGAGAAATGGTGGTGTCGTTGGTTTTTAATTTAGACAGTGTCAGTAATCTGACGCACTCCAACACTAGAAGAGTCGGCCTTCCGACGCAGCCCGACACTTAAACCGTCGGTCGTCCGATGGGAGGAAGCGTCGGAGTCATGGCACAGCCGTCAGATGGGCTAACCGGAGTGTCGGAAGAATGTCGAAAAAGAGACGTCGGTCGATGGATTAAAAAAAAAATCCAAATATTTCACTAACGGCCACATGGTTTCATGTACAAAGGTCATGTAATCCCATGCTCGCATGTTCAGGTGTTGTTAGTGCCCAGTTTCCTTGTCTATCATAGCTGTTTACATTGTTGATAGTCCCCCAATGAACTTTCCCCATGATCTTGGTTGGTTGGATTCTACAATTTTCCCCATGAGGTTGGATAGTAAGAAATTCTCTTTGTTCATAGCAAGTAAGTCTTTATGTGAACATTGTATATAAACCAAGGGCCATACATAGAATATTTTGCTGGAGCTCTTAGAAGCAGAAGAAGGACTAGGTTAATCCAACAGAAGCCCAACTTACCCACTTAGAAACGACCTATGTGACTTGGCTTTCGAGAGATTCGGAGAAAGGTTGCTTGCAATCAAGTTTTCCTAGTTGAACACAATGTAGTGCTTCTCTGGGTGAGACTATTAGTTGGAAATTGGAATGAAGCAGTCCCCATACATTGTCTGTGTCCCTGACCTCCATTTTGAGTTGACTAAAGTTCTAAAGGGTGGTATTTTATAACATGATTAAGATGAAATGGGTCAAAATAATTGTGTTTATCCTTCATATGCATTGTGCTAATTGTATACGTATCTGCATAAGTTTCTCCCTGTATAAGAAAGAGCTCTCATGCAAAGAGTGCTTTACATCCCCAATCTTAATAAGTGATGATGGAGGACACTGAACCTATAGAGTCTCTAAACAGAGGGGACCAAAGGAAACAACTAAGATAAAAAAAATAACAGAAATAAACTTGCTGACCAAGAGGCATTCAATACTTTTAGAATAGTCTAGCTTTGCTCAAGGAAGGGATATAGAATAAGATTGAATCCTACAAATACATAACCACTTCATATAGCAAAGAGACAAAGAAACAACAGAGTATGTTACCTTAAATAATTATTAATAATGTACAGTAGATATTTAACTTCACTCTTGCAAATTCCAAACAACCAAGGTAAGCACAGATTGTTCTTGCTAAATGAAGTGGCTAGATAATAGAGGGGTCAAAATTTATAATGATGGTCAAAAAACTATCCTTGGTTGCAAAACAATGCAGGAATTTTAAGAGGTAGAGAAAAACTTCTAAAGGATTCAAGAACATAGTATACATTGGGGCCCTAAGATTTCCACTTTGTGGATCAATACATACATTGTAATACACTAAATAATAAACTCCTTTTCCAATTAAACATAGAATTGAGCGAAAATCCAGCAACAGTCAGCAAGCATAAGATGTTAGTATATTAGATAAAAAAATTAACATACATCACTCATTTTCATTCCATGGTGCTTAGCCTGTTGTTCGACGAAAGGTCAATCAAAGAAATCTCCATTATACGTGACATAAATCCCAGGCTTAAATTCTTGCATGTGATTGAACCACCGCCTAAGAAGCTCTGTCTGGAAAACATAGCAAACTTCCAGGGGATCAATACTTGTTTTCAGAATTATAGTCTTAGGGTAAACAGTAAATGGTAGATATACCTCATTTGGCACATTTCCTACTTTGAAATTTCCTTCAAATTTTGGTTTTGGAGTGTACTCCAAGTCTTCAATGCCCCACCCCTACACACTCAGGAAACAAATGAAAAGGAAGTGGAAAACTAAAGAAGAGAAACGATGTTCATAACAATCAATGCAACATCAATCTGGAAACAATAAAAATCCCAAAACATAGCTGAAAGAAATCCCAAAACAAAGGATAGGCTGACCAATGGGCATAAAACAAAAGTGTTTTTACCTCTCGATTTTTAATAAGATAGTCTTGTGCATCCACCATGTGTGAAATCATCATTATCATGCTATTTGTGATTGCGCCCAGCTATAGTACTCCACGAGATCTCGACTAGACTAGAGAGTAACGTATGAAAAAAAAAACATCTTGTGACTCAGATTTCATTTTTAATCAAATTATGGAATGAAATTGATTGATTCAAGCAACAAGCTAAATCTTCTCTTAGATAATTAATTCTATTTGGGTGAGTTCTCTAAATCCCAAATAGAATATATCCTTGCAGAGTCCACGTACTATAGTCATTTATATGTTAGTATGAAGTCTATAGAAATAAAGAAAATTCTGAACAAGACTGCATGAGAGACAAAGTGGTCTTGTCTATGGCATCATTTTTATAATAGAGGATGTTTTGAAGTGATGCAAATAGAATGGTAGTGATTGCTCGATTCACGATTTCAGATTCATATATTCTACAATTCCAGACATAAGGGAAAATGCATAGTATCAGTTCAGATATGTAGATACCAAAAACACAAATTAAGAGATCGTTGTTTCAAATCGAGTTTTACCTTCCAGAGATCATTGGTGTAAATCTCTTACATAGAGTAATTAGATCTGAGTAGAAGAAGTAAATCTACCCATGTTTTTCCACAATTTGCAGATATATATAAGACATAGAGGAAGTCTTTAATTTTATCATAGATCTAGATCCAATCTTATGAAACATAGAAAACCGAAAAAATAAAGTTCTATCAACGTTGTTAGCTAATCGGGCATTAGATCCAAGACAAGATTGGAAAAATAAAAGTGTTGGGTCATATCGTAAAAAGACAATTTAAGGCGTTTCCATAATGAAATCGAAATCCAAAATGAAAAAATAACTTACACCGAGTTACTAGTAAGTAGGCTGCAACATGAATTCGCTAGCTGAGTAAGCCAATGCCTGGATCAAATTAGTCCTCCGTGCACTTCATTTGTTTTCCCTTTTTATTTCTCCCCCAAAACCCCCCTTTTCCCCTTTAAACCCCCCAGCCTCTCTACTTAAATAGGAAACCATTTTGTCTTTCAAAGGAGACAAATGGTGATAGTCCATCTTTCACTTGTTGAAACAAAGCGACACCTTTCCTTATTTCCATAGAAAGTTGATAATTTGGGGGTGTTACAAATGTTTACAAAACCATGTGTAGTTATGGAAACTTGAACAAAGTTAGTGTAATTGTGAACTTTTGGTCGTGGAACCATGATCAAATTACACAAACATGAGGATTATTGACAAAACATTGAATAAAATTGGTGCAACAATGAACTTATCATGGTGAATGAGCATGTTGTACAAAATAGTGAGCATTGTTTACAAAACCTTGAACAAATTTGGTGGAATTGTGAACATTTTGTGGTGGACACATGAGCACTCTTTATAAAACTATGGATAGTGTTGGTGGAATCACGAATAGTATTTACATAACCTTGAAAAATGTTGATTGAATCATTGTGTAACCATGAACATTGTTAATAGAACCATGAGTATTTTTTACGAAATCTTGAACATGGTTAGTGGAATTGTAAACATTTTATGGTGGAAGCATTAGCACAATCAAGAAAACCAACATTGTTAATAGTCCATCTTTCACTTGTTGAAACAAAGCGACACCTTTCCTTCTTTCCATAGAAAGTTGATAATTTGGGGGTGTTACAAATGTTTACAAAACCATGTGTAGTTATGGAAACTTGAACAAAGTTAGTGTAATTGTGAACTTTTGGTTGTGGAACCATGATCAAATTACACAAACATGAGGATTATTGACAAAACATTGAATAAAATTGGTGCAACAATGAACTTATCATGGTGAATGAGCATGTTGTACAAAATAGTGGGCATTGTTTACAAAACCTTGAACAAATTTGGTGGAATTGTGAACATTTTGTGGTGGACACATGAGCACTCTTAATAAAACTATGGATAGTGTTGGTGGAATCATGAATAGTATTTACATAACCTTGAAAAATGTTGATTGAATCATTGTGTAACCATGAACATTGTTAATAGAACCATGAGTATTTTTTACGAAATCTTGAACATGGTTAGTGGAATTGTAAACATTTTATGGTGGAAGCATTAGCACAATCAAGAAAACCATCATGCCCACAAACTTACAATTTGTTTATGTTCATTTTTCATGAAATTGCAAATTCATTTAAGAGCATCTCCTATGTAATTTAATATGCATCACAACTTTATAATTGAAATTGTAATGTATACTATCATCATATAATGATATTTCTACATCTTGTTAATAGTTGTTGCAATCTCAATACCTTTTTGCTTAGAGATTTTTTCTCAAATGCATGGATTTGGAACACCAAAGATGGGACCATATTTACGTAATTCTTAAATTGCTTTATTTAAATTAACTATTGTGTAATTGTTCTTTTATCATATACTTTTAATATAGATGATTATTGTTTGAAGTTGTTTCTATGCGTATAGGACTTATGGTGATATGGTAATTTGTTATGATATTCTTTCCTCTCTTTTTTTAAGTTATATTCATGACCATATCACAAATTTATTTTTATTTCACTATCCTTGCATAACCATTTTCTTAAATATGTTACATAGTTCCTCATGTAAAATATTTGAAATATGTATTTCCTTGCACTTGTTTTACCTTTGTGTGCAAATAAGGTAAGGTAAAATGAGAAACACATGAAGAAGCATATAAAGTATTCTTTGTAATGTTTATGTAAATTTTATCAAGTCACATTCTATTATTTAAATGGTGAATTGAAAGAACTTTAAAATAAAAGTAAATATGTTTATACAAGGTCATGATTCTATTAGCTTTATTGAAAGTGTTGTAAACAATGATCATGGTTTTCTTAAATAATGTTCATGGTTCCATAATAAATGATCATGGTTCTACTATCAAAATTTCATGGTTCCACCATCATTGTTCAAGGCTTTGTAAACATTTATCATTGTTCCATCGATATTATTCTTCGTTCCCTAGAAAATGGTCACGGTTACACCACCAAATATTTATGTTTCTACCAACTATGTTCAAAACTCCACAAATAATGTTAATGGTTCCATAGAACAATGCTCATGATTCCAACACTGAAAGTTCATGATTCAAATAACTTTGTTCAAAGTTCCAAAAATAACCCTCATAGTTATACCAATATTATTCATAGTTCTATAAATAGAGCTCATGATTATGCTACCAATACTTTGTCGTTCCACCAAATTTGTTTAAGATCTCATCAACACCATAAACAATTCTCTCAATTTTGTAAAAATGTCTCATGGTTCCATGCCCAAAAGTGTGCAAGTGTAGGGAAGTTTTCATAAATAATGATTATGATTCCACAATTAAAAGTTCACATTTCCACTAACTTTGTTCAAGGTTTATTAACTACTCATTAAGTAGGTTTTGTAAACATTGGCCATGATTCCACCAACATTGTCCATGGTTATGTAGGCAATGCTCATGGTTCCACCACCAAATGTTTATGGTTCAACCAACTTTATTTAAATCTATATAAACAACACTTGTGGTTCCACATACATCATTCATAACTTTGTAAATAGTGCTCATGTTTTTATAAAAACTAATAAGAGGTTGTATAGCACTTATAGATGAATAGACCAATAAGTAGAATGGACAAGATTAGAAATTTCAAAAATACTTTTTCTTTCTTAAACTTCACTTAAATAATTAATTTTAATTTTAACATTATAATCTCATTTTATAATTTATAAATAAAAATCATATATTTTTAAAGATATATTTTATAAATATCTTTAAAATGGAAAAGAAAAAATAAATCTTCAATTAAAAATATGACTCAAATATTGTAAAAAATTCTCATTTAAATAATTAAATATAAATATACATTAAACATTAAAAATAAACATAATTTCAATTTATCTTATCTTTTATATTTATTTAAATTTAAAATTTAATGATTTTTCTTTAAAATAATTAACTTATTTATAATTAAAATAAAATAGTTTTATATTTATATTACACTTTTTTATTTATTAAAAAAGAAACCACTCACAAACAAATTTGGAATAAAATACAAATTACATTATATACTTTTAAACAATAAACTTATCTATAATCAAAATAAAATATTTTTATATTTATATTACACATATTAAAATAAGTTTAAATTTATTAAAATAAATTTAAAAACAACATTGTCTATCTATATTTATTTAAGTGATTGTCAAACCAACAAAAATATCCAAAACAGAAAACAAATTATATTGTCGATTCATTAGAATGATGTAAATGATGTAAACAATAGTATAAAATAACTTTATATACATTAAATTACACAATATAAAATTATTTACAAAAACATTATCAGATATTTATAAGTTTTACATTGTGGCAGTTCACAATTCTGAATAGAAGAGCAGCAGATTATAAGAAGCCGCCTTCTTGATGGATGTTGTAAATTTCTGTCCGGGTTCAAAATTCTAAACTGCATATTCCGAGCAGCCCTCTTGATGTAGGTTTATGTAAAGTTTAAGATTCTCCTTTTTGCCAAAACTTATCCATTTTTTTCCATTAGTGAAGCATGTATCACTCAGCTTTGGTCCTCCTCTGCTTGTTGGCTTGCTTTCATTCATGAGTTGGTTTGATTCATTTGCTTGTTGTGGCACTCAGCTTGTTAACCTGACAATAAATGCCTTCCTCCATGTGCAGTCGGTTAGTCATGTATAAACCGATCGGGTATAGGCTACATTGAGGGGTTTTAAACTGGGTGGGCTGGTGTTATATGTAGTGCCCATCAGAATCTAGTTACGGAGCCATAAGCAGAGGTTGGCTCTGGTTCTAGAATTTTGGTAGTGGAAAGATGAGCCCATAGTCTTTGGGTTATGGAGTCTAGGGAAAAAAAGAAAATAAACTACTTAGAATCTAATATAATTATAAACATATTTTAAATATTTAAATGTTACACAATGACAGATCGATCAATTTGTTGCTAACTTTTTATTAGATGAACAACTCTTTAGCAGCAACAACTAATATCTTATTATAGATTTCTGTGGAAGCCAAGATAGCAACCCAGTTTGGTTGGGTATACTTTGGTGCACTAAGACAAGCCAAGGAGATAACTCTACTCTGCTATAGCGGATAAATACTTTGAGAAAGAAATTATAGCCATAAAAATCTGTGTTTTGGAGAAAATTTATATATAAGATAACTCAAAATTTACCTACCTCCATATCTCAATACTCTAGAGTCTCCACCTCTCCTCCCATCATACGCACCCTCTATCTCACCTGCTATGCTGTGATTTTCCTCTAATCCCATCATACGCACCCTCTGTCTAACCTGCTATGCTGTGATTTTCCCCTAATCCCATCATACGCACCCTCTGTCTAACCTGCTATGCTATGATTTTAAAAACAGGCCAAACTTCAAAGCCCGCATTAACTGAATTTGAAATTCAAATTTCATTTAACATGATGTATGGATGGATGGGGTCGGTGGGACTAGTGATGGTGTGAAGAAGACCACAATGTTCGATTGACGGGACAGTACTGGCATGGGAATGGATACTGGCGAAATGGCCATGCATGCCCATGTCAAGATGAATTACTGACATCAAAGGAATGGCCTAACGGGACGCCGGCCGGAGAAACAAAAAACTCCCGGCGAAATCGTCGATCATTTTTACTAAAATTGGTCAGCTGGTTGTCGAGAATAGTAGATTTCCGTTTTATTTATGGGTTTTAGCAGCCGATCAACTAAGTTTTACCTCTTCAATCTGTAGCGTTAAGAGTCCAAAATTAGTGGGCCGTGAGAGGTTCGAATTCTCGCCAGAGAATGAAAGTCTTTGCTGAGTTTTGCCACTTTAACCGGTAAAACAGGTCCAAAACAAAGAGGATCGAACTTGCGACCTCAGGCAATGGTAGTCTGCTGAAACTTCAGTCTAAATATTAAATATTTCAGGTAAAAAACAAGACTTATTGCAACTATTGTTAGTGAGGTCGCAATATAGAATTTATTTCGTTGTTTGATCTGGGATGACATTGGTGGGGATTGAAAACTTTGATAGATGATTTCAATCTGTGGCGTTGTTTGTAGTTAAGTACTTGTACTGATTTGAGTGTCTCACCCTGTTTCCCTCTAATCAGGACTTCAATAAGCTTGGAAACAAGATGGGATGGAGCCACGCAGCATGCGTTCTGCACTTGAAAGAAAATGTACTCCGTTAGGCTAAGTCATTTGGTTCTTGTTTGTGTTTGGATGAAGTTAAAACGAAATTCTATCAAAAATTTGCGGGTCCAAAGACTGATAATTTTTTTTCTCAGAACTTGGTCCTTAAGATGTAAGCGAATTTTGCTGTAGCTGTCTGAAAACATCTTATGTCAAAAAACGTGTTTATTATAAAAAGAAATCAATTCTACTATTTTAGTGAATTTTATGAAACAAATCGCTGGTTATTCAAGTTGCTATTCCATTTGAAATCTGTCTTTAAATTCGTGAATACTTGAGATTTGGTAATTGAATTTGAAATTCGCATTAAATTTGATTTTATTGGGATGTGCCTATCTTTTAATTCTGTAGCAATCTTCGCATAAATGAAAGGCTATTTGAAATAGGGAAGATCAAGTCGGTTTTAAATGTTATTCATAAAATTATTGAACTTTGAAGGAAAAGATTCGGATACATTTATTTACATTTTGCTAGGATTCCTGTTTTGCAGTTTATACAATTTTGTTTATGGTGCATTAATAGAGTAGGATTTTAATTTTTTAAATGATATAAAATCTTAGATTAGCATCTCAATGAAGCTACTTTAATGGAAAGTAATTCTCAATCCGTCTTTGTAACTGGATTAGGAATTCTTTTCTGAGTACATTTATTATGCCTCTCCAATAGTTTCTTGCCGCCCAGCAATTGCACAGACAGGCTTCGATGACTGCCAGAAAAGCGTTTCCCACTTGAGGGAAGTCGAAGGGTCATGGGAACTCGAAGGGTCATGGGAGAGTAAAGGTCAAGGGTCATTTCACCCTTGCTTAATATTTATTTATGTAAAGAGCTTTTGCTGTACATCTGAGTTGGTTCAGTAGTTAAAAATATATGTTATCTTCAAGGAAGTCACAAGATACAATCAAAGTGATTTGTGACCAGGTATTATGCATCGAGTTTATGTGCAAGTTATTTATTTCAATGATAAATTACTTGCATAAGTATGCTTTATATTTAATGTAGATGCCTCCTATATCTAATGAAGTTTATGAACACTGATTCAGTAGGGCAAATATGACTCAACCATGGCTAGCACAGGATGCACTCGCCATTGCAGGGGGTCGACATGATCTGCCCAAACATCCGGAGATATTCTTACCCAAGTTCGATCCAGACAAGAAAGAGTCTGCTGAAGACCACACCAAAAAGTTCATGCTAGGACTAATGGTCATGAATGTACAGCATGAGGATGTGGTGTGCAGACTTTTTGCATATACATTTGAAGGCAAAGCTTTGAGTTGGTACTTTACCCTAGCTCCACGGTCTATCACAAGCTGGGCACAATTCGAGGAATTATTCTTGGCCAGGTTTGGAGATGAGAAGACTCTAGCCAGTCTTATGTTAGAGCTTTCGAGAATCAAGATGGAGCCAAAAGAGAAGATTAGAGATTTTAATCAAAGATTTACTACACTCCTAAACAAGATTCCTGCAGCATCAAAACCATCTCAGAATATCCAGGTAGAGTTCTATACAAGTGCTCTGATCTCGTTCACTGTTGCTTTATTTGTAAAGAAAGCAGGGAAAAAGACTCTAGCAGAGACAATGGAAGTGTCACTTATAGTTGAAAAGCAAATGGCCAGCCTCAAAGAAAGTCTTGGAGCTGAGGAGAAGAAGACTACTGCCCCCAGCAAAGAAGTCGGTCTCTATACAATCCAAAGATAAAGACTCGACTGATATGGAGAACTTACAGAGGGTCAACCAGAAGCTATATGATGATATCACTAATTTGTAGAAATCCTGTGGTCAAAGCTCATCAGAAAAGAAACCTTTTAAGAATTTCTAAGAAGCCCACTCCTCCACCTCAGATTCCTCCCTCTACATCAGGTATGAATTTCGAAGATTTTGCTATGGCTAACTACTGTAGAGTTCATCGAGCTAATCATTCTGAAAATACTTGTGAGGAGTTTGCATATACTTTCAGTATTTTTGTCAATCCTCCTATTTAGACAGAAAAGGAAGTTGAGGAGGAGGAAACAGAAAAAGAACAAGAAGAGACAGAGACCGATAGTGAGAAGCAGACTGCATATGTTTTTTGGGATGCAAATTTAGGTCTACTATTGAATTACCTAAAGTAAAGAATAGAAAATTTCTAGCTTTTGTATGGTCCTATATCATTTTTACCTTCGTGTAAGGTCTGGGTTATTTTTGGCTTATGCTTTGAAAAGTGAATCATCACTTGTGTGTGAATTTCATAGTAGATGTCAAAATAAGTTGTATGTGAATTTCATAGTAGATGTCAAATTGGGGCAAGAAGTTGTTAAAGTGACTTGGATCCTATTTTACAATGGGAAAGGGGAGAGTGGGTTATAGACTTATTATTACTGATGTATTTTTATGAACATTCTGTTAATGTAATGGAGGTTTGTATTGAGTTATCATTACTAAATTTGTATGTATTTTTATGAATTATGTGATACTTTATATGTTGAAAAAATGTCAATTTGTTGTTAGTGATACACAGTTTTTTAATTGTTCCCATTTTTCATAACATTAAGATGAGTTTCTTTAAAAGTATAAACAACACAGTTTTTTATTGTTTCCGATTTTTCATAACACCAAGATGAATTCTTTTTAAAAGTCTAAACAACAAGTTCAAGGTGCATATAGGCTCAGACTAGTTATTATATTTTGTTTGTCTCAAATGTATTAGTTTTAGTTGAATTTCTTTAAAAAGTCTAAACAACAAGCTCAAGGGGCAGGTTCAAGGTGCATACAGGCTCAGACTAGTTATTATATTTTGTTTGTCTCAAATGTATTAGTTTTAGAGGAATTTCTTTAAAAAGTCTAAACAACAAGTTCAAGGGACAGACAGGCTCAGACTAGTTATTATATTTTGTTTGTCTCAAATGTACTAGTTTTAACATGAGACATTGTTTGCTTATTAAGATGGATTTTGATGAGGAGATTCACCTTATTCAGCAATATCTTATCACTTTCATTTTCATTTATAAAAAAATGTTTTAATTGTTAAAAATAAGGTCAATATATTGAAGGTATTGGGGGAGGGGATTAGGGTATGGAGGTTTATATGTATTTGGGGTAATAAAAATGGTTTTTTATTAAAAATAATGAATATATCATAACAATTTGGTTTTTTAATTGGAAATATGTATTGAGAAGGGGTCTACATTTTATAAAGTAATTATCAATATCTAGTGAAATTAAGGGTATTCTTTAATATCCTATGAACTAAGAGGCTAGGCTATGACATGGTTTCATTTAATGAAGACCAAGTGATTTTGACACAGCACTTTATATCATTTTAACTAACAAGTTTGAGTCATTATTTACTTATTAAAATGAATTTAAATATCAATTTAACTAACTGGTTTGAGTCATTATTTGTTTATTAAGATGGATTTTGATACCGCACTTGCCTAGAAAGTAAAACAAGTAAAAGGTTTGACTAATTAATTCTTTGTTTTCATGAAAAATATCATTTAACTAACATGTTTGAGTCATTATTTGCTTATTAAAATGGATTTAAATATCGTTTTAACTGAGATTTGAGTCATTATTTGCTTATTAAGATGGATTTTGACACAGCACTTGCATAGAAAGTAAAAGGTTTGACTCATTAATATCATTTTAACTAACAGTATATGTCAGCTTTGAGTAATTTATATTACTCGTCTTAATAGAAATAAAACGTTTAAAACTGATAAGTAGCTTCAGAAGAAGGGTCAACAACAAGGTTTGAACTAGCGCCCTCTACTACTGAGCCATGGGTTCAAACTACGAAATCTCTTTTTTCGGTTCAAGTATATGAAAAAATCATATTACCTTTCGCAATGTTACATTGAATCATTGTCTAATTTTAAAATTTAGATTTTAAAATTTGTATGTCATAAGTAAATGTTCATTTTAATTTTGTATTTATTTAGTTATGAGAAGATCAGATTTTCGAAGGTACAAAGTTTTTTCTAAATATTATATTAAGTTTTCACTTTAAAAAATCCAAAGTTAAGATAGATCTATACTATTTAATATTTAAAAAGGTGGATCTATACTAGTTTAATATGTAATTCTTTAGTATGTATTCAAAGTACTCATATGTAAAACATGGTTTATTGATGGCTTAGCTTCCATATTGCATAGCAATAAGTATCCAAGTTTAATTAATTATTTTAGTTTTAATTAAGTGAAATATATATCTTTTGTTTTTAAGTTTATGTTGGGGCCATGTGTCATGTGAAAATTTTATTTATTTATTATTATATTATTTAATTAAAGTGTCATGTGTCCTCTCCACTTTTATGTTTTAGAGGTCACATTATAATTTTTCAGTACTTTAACATTTTACTATTCTATTAAAGTTCCATGTGTAAGTTTCCCTTTTATGTTTTTGGTTAGGGTTGGCATAGTAAAATTTTTATCTAGTAATATTTTCTTAAAAATGCCATGTGTCAATTTTATTGAACATGAAATTACACTTCTCCCTCATACTATGTTGAGCTGTAAAAAGAAACACAAACACCCCTTTATACAAAAAGAGAAGACACTCTTTGTTAGTTAGAGCATTTGGCTGATAAGATCGATGGTTCAAGCCTCGAACCATATTGTGGCATATCGCCTCTGTAAGGAAGGGCTAAATGTTCAGGAGGGGTTCCTTCACTTTTCGGAATTTGTTGACAATTCCAAGTCCAAGTCTAGGGAAGGTTTTTTTAATGTTTTTCAAGAATGAATGGGTCATGAATGTGGGTGGATCTCTTTCTTTTTTGGGGTAATAGAATCTGTTGTTGTCTTGTTGTATATGATATGTGTATGGGGTAGATTGGAGGTTTAGGTTGTTGGTGCAACTACTTCTTGGTGTACACTCTTGTTTGTTGAGAGAAATTATGGGCTATGTATTATGTTACCTTTGATTCGATATGAATAACAAGGAATTGTTTTTTTCTGCTTGAAAAAAAAGATCCATGGTTCAAGCCCTCCTTTCTTTTTATATTCTTTAGAGTGGATAGTCAATAAATAGATTATAATGATTTAATATCTACTCTTTTTAATTATTCATAATCATTTACCTTTCTTTTTCTATTCATTAGAGTGGATAGTCAATAAATAGATTATAATGATTTAATATCTACTTTTTTTTTAATTATTCATAATTATTTTTTTAATTATTCATAATCTTTTGATAAATCAATCCTGATTACTACGCATCTGTGGTGGTATTCAAATTATTGCATCTTATTTCTATAGGAACCAAATTTTAAGTTTATACTTGCCAAAATAAGAAAAAATAAAACCCTAATTTAAAATTGATTTCTCTTGATAATAATAGTAATATCTTTAACCATCACCATATCAAGATAACTTTGTTACCCATATGGTTACTACCTTAAGCCC
This sequence comes from Pseudotsuga menziesii, assembly GCA_001517045.1. Classification (NCBI taxonomy): domain Eukaryota; kingdom Viridiplantae; phylum Streptophyta; class Pinopsida; order Pinales; family Pinaceae; genus Pseudotsuga; species Pseudotsuga menziesii. Next base: position 629,978 of record LPNX010675795.1, read on the forward strand.
TTGGGTTATGGTATCAATTATTGGAGACAGATTCTTAAAAGATTTGAAAAGAAAAATAGTCATTGGTCCATTCGGTTTTTATCTATGGGGGGCAGATTGGTCCTTATCCCTTCTGTGACATCTGGTATACCGGTCTGCTAGTTTTCGTTGGACAAAATTCCCAAAACTATTTTGAATAGTCTTCGACAAAGCATGATTTCCTTTCTTTGGGGTAGCATGGCTCATGGGCGTAGAATCCACTTGGTGGATTGGCATTCTCTTGTGAGGCCTTATGGTTATGGTGGATGGAACATTAAAAACTTGGATTAGTTTGGTATGGCGCTCAGACTCAAGAGTCTATGGATGGTCTTAAAAGGACAGAGTCTATGGAATAAGGTGATTAGGGATAAATACCTCAAGAACTTATCTACTGAAGGATGGTTGAGAAGGCATAATTTCTCTGTGATTGGCTCCTCACTTATTTGGAATGGCTTCATTTGGTCTTTTTCATGGTTAAGTCATAGGCTAGGTTGAAAAGTGGGTAATGGAAATAGCATTAAGTTGGGAATTTATCCCATTTATGGTTTAAACTCTACTTTTATTCTCTCTGAAGAGCTACAGTCTTACCTCTTGGATTATGGGATCAGTACGCTTAATCAAGCGTGCAATAGGGGAGAAGGAGCTTCAGCTCACTCTTATTGGTTTACTGTGGAGGATTTAGACCTGGGTGGCAGCTAGAGGAATGAATAGACATTGTTCATAAACAGTTTGTCTCGGGAAAGCATAAAACTAGCTGACAGGCATGACTCTTTATTATGGATGCATAATAAGGTGAATGGTGATGTTACGACCAATTGCTTATGATCTTATCATTTCCTCCTTTTTGCCAAAATCAGATGTTAAGTTGCATTCCTAGATATGGTCTTAGCAAATTCTGATAATTAAAATCAAGTGTTTTGTATGGATCTGTCTCGAGAATCGCATCACTACTTGGGATTCTTTGTTATTAAAGGGATGGCATGGTCCAAACAGGTGTTTTCTATGGAAGGATGACAGGGAAAATGTGAACCATCTGTTTGTTTCATGTTCCTTTTCCTAGGTAGTGAGATTTTCTCTGCTCCAAGTATCAACTGGCCTTCCATTGGTCTGATCCATCCCTTTGGAGAATCTTCAGAGTTGGTTCATACGGACTAGGGAATATCTGTATTTTTGTTTGTTCTACATATGGAATATTTGGATTGGTCGCAACTTCTGTATCTTTGAGGATCAATGCTCGGATATTGTCACATTATGTATGAGAATAATTGAGCAGTTCATGTCCTACCGGGTGGAAAAAAATAAAATGAAGATAAGGGCTATCTGATCTCCTCCAGCCATTAGTTATCTCTTTTGTTTTTTCAATGGGGTAGCTATCTCCTTGAATGGTGGAGTCAGTTTTCACTTGCTTTTAATCAGACACACTTCTTTCTTTTCAAATTGGAATGTGGCCCTAGCACCAACACTAGAGTCGAGTTGCTAGCCCTCTAGGCTCTTCTGTTCATTGATTCTTCTATGGGTTTTCCTTCCCTTCATGTGTGGGGAGATTATTCTATGGTTATTAATTGGGACGCAATAGGATTTGAGCCCAAAATTCGATGTCATCTGACGTAAATTATTTTTTTGTTGAATTGCAATGCTGAAAAGCAATGTTTTGTTCGATTTTTTTTCTTGTCTTGAAGAATCGCCAGTTTTTCAACTTAGATATTCGTAGGTTTTTCGACGAGGCTTGTGGTCGGTTAAGCGATGACCGCTTGTTGTATTTGCGACAGAATGTGAAATCCTGGTCATTGGATTGGCGACGAGTGGGGAAGGGATTCTCGTTATATTTTCGACGAGTAAAGGCTATTTTTCTAAATGCATATTTACAACAGTAATTAGGTTCATATCGCCGGATATTCGACGACAGTGAATTTTGAAAATATATAAATTAGAAAACATTCCAACATGTTTGCTATAGAAGCGATGGACGGTTTGAGGAAATTTTTTATTCCTCGGTGGACAGTTTGGGGAATTGTTTTATTCTTCAACGATCTATTTGCAAAATTATTTTTTTCTTCGACAAACAGTTTCCATAATTTTTTTTATTCTTTGATAATCCACCAATTGCGAAAATAGTAATGTGTGGACCTTTATTTCTCAAGATTGTTGATATTATTCATTCAGGAAGTTTGTGACAAAATGTCAAATAGCAATATTCCTGATCCAAATGAACAAAATCCACAATTGCTTGCTAGACTATGGGATGTAGGGAAAATAAGGGGTGATGGTAAATGTTATTGTCCATGTAGTAACTGTAGAGGATTTGAGAGGAGAAGGATGTTTACCGCAACAACCACAAAACATTGTCGGGAACATGGACACGCTGAGGAGGGGAATGAATATCATCCATTTGTAAGTTTAGCATTATAATTTTTTTAATATTTTTTTCTTTTGTAAATGTATGTATTATTTTAATATTTCCTATATTAACTTATATCTATTGATGTATTGATGTATTTATAAAGGAAAGACATCCTATGGCATATCACCTAGTGGAAATAGTTTCAGAACAAGTACCAGAGGAACATGTAGCGTCTATTCTTAATGGAGAACAAGTGAATGATCATATTAAAGAAGATGATCATACTGATAACATAGTTGAAGATGATGGTACAAATACATTGATCCATGATTCATTTAATCTTAGAATGGATGATGATGATGATGATGATAATGAAAATATTGATGACTTTGATGATGTTCACGACATACCTCTTCTTGAGAAGGAATACAAACCCCTTTATGAAGGCTCCAAAACAAATCTTCTCTCTGTTATAATGTTGATGATGAACTTGAAGGTTATGAATGGTCTTTCAAACATAACAATCACATGGATGCTAAGGTATGTAAAATAATCCATCCCATATATACGATTGTGATAAAGTTTATCTTTATTCCTCTAATAATTGTATTGTTAATTCATAATTCAAATTAATACGGATGAAGTGTGTTTCGTTAATA
>LPNX010675795.1:633005-635505 GCA_001517045.1 Pseudotsuga menziesii
ATCTTCCATCATGAAAGATATTGGAATGCGTTATGAAGCATTTCATGCATGCCCTGATGACCATGTTATATATTACAAATCAACATGAATTTGCAATAGAATGTCCAACATGTCATATAAGTAGATATCGAACAGATCAAGTAACAAACAAGGTTCCTCACAAGTTTCTTCATTATATTCCCGTCATTCCACGTTTGTAATGACTGTTCAGGTACAATAACATAGCGTAATTTATGGATTACCATGCTAGGAATAGAAATCAAGATGATGTTATTCGAATTCCAGCAGATGATTCTGCATTTAGAGATATGGAGGAAAAGTGGCCTCACTTTAAAGAAGAACCCCATAATCTTAGGTTTTCTTTGGCAGCAAATGGTGTTAATCCATTTGCACATATATGATCCATTTACACGGTGTGGCCTATGTTTGTTATTAACAATAACACTCCTCCATGGTTGTAAATAAAGAGGGAGCACATAATGTTGTCGATGATTATTCCAGGTATATTGTGTCTACAACTGTTCTATTTTTAATGTAGTTGTGGCATCTCATTTGTCGTATTTTGTTTCATAATGTCATATACATATTTTTTATTTTACTCTTATGGATGGTTTATATATCTTAATGGTTCTCATAATTATATATTTTATATGTACTTCCAATCAATCAGGTAAGTTCCACGTCAAAGATATCAATGTATATATTGAGCCTCTTGTAGACGAGCTACTGAAGTTATGGAATGTAATCAGTATGTATGACGTATATAGACCAATACGAAAAAAGAAATTTCAATTCCTTGCAATGGTTTTATGGCCAATACACGATGCCCAAGGGTTAACCCATTTTTGTGGTTTTTATTTTTAAGTTCCACTTTAATTGCATTTAATCATATGAAGTATTTAATATAGTTAATATATAATTATAATTGACATAGATATTCCATATCAATATATTGTAGGTATCCAGACAAAGGATAAAGAAAAATTTGCATATCTAGTTTATGGTCCTAAGATCAAATCTCGTCGCTCAAAAAGATTAAGAAAGGAGGTGTTTGATGAGTATAGGAACTTCCTCTCTAAGAATCACAAGTATAAAACAACTGAAAAAAATATTTTCAATGGAAATCAAGAGAGTGCATTAAAACCAAAGAGAATGACACCTCACCTTTGGAGCTAAGGAGCGAGAAAGATAAAATTGTGAAAGTTTGCAAAGACATTCAAGAAGGAAACCATGCAATGAAATACGTCATTCAATTTCATAGCAATGGAGACCAAATTAATATAAACTTAATTCCATGGATGTTTACAGAGAAACAACGTAATGTTGCAAAAGAAGTAATGCGAAAAATTAAATTTCCCATTGGATTTTATGTGGACTTGAAGAATATGATCATGACAAAGAAATTTGATTTTCGAGGGTCAAAATGCATGATTGGCACATCTTCATTAAGGTAATTATTATTGTTATTTGTAAAATATAAGGAGGAAAGCATATTAATCAATCACTCTAATTTTTATTTTTTTACAAATTACATTTAGATGTACATGTTGTTAGTTTCCATTTATGTATGCATACACATGCTCTTAATCATAAATATTGAATCATTATGTAATATTTTTCATGTATTGCTTGTTGTAGGTAAAACACCACAAGGCTATGGTCTACAATGGTTGTATATATAACATCAAAAAATTGGATGAAACAAAGAAAACATCATATTGTGGGATATTTGCAGTCTTTGAGGGGACCAATGTTTCATTTAGAAGTGACAGGCATCCAGAACTCTCGAAAAAATCGATACTATGGGTATTTGGAAGATATTATTCAGTGTGACTTTAAATCCTTCACAGTAGTTCTATTCATTGTCAAATGGTACAAGTTACAATTGAATCAACGTGATCCTAATAGAACTATTATTGAACATGATAATGGATTTACCATGGTAAATACAAGGTTTTTTGAGCCACAAACGGAGCCCTATGTTCTTCCAAGCTAATGTGAATAGGTATTTTACTCGGAGGTTCCAGGACAAGTGGGCTGGTCATTTGTTGTGAGAAACGATCCAAGGGGAAGGCTAGTAAAGTAATGAAGAGGGTACTCTAGAAGAAGAGGATGATAATGGTGCTCAACATGAGTTAGATTATCATGATGATCCAAAAGAAGATGTCCAAGAATTAGTTGAAACATATGATGTAGCATAAAATGCCCAAGAATGTTATATCAGTGATTAAGTGATGATCATAACTGACTTAGATGACGATGATGATATGGCCGATCCTTACAATGTTGAATCTGGATCTGATGATACGGATGATGAATTTGATGATGATTTGGATGAAGAAGATGATGAAGTCTAATAAAGGGTAACTATATAATTACAAATATTATTTTATCTTATTGTTTTAAAAATAGTTACTAACATTAATGAGATCGTATATTTACAGATAGGAGAAAAGATGAGTTTAAAATAATCCATGACAAGTATCCAAATATTTGAATA
>LPNX010675795.1:640505-662499 GCA_001517045.1 Pseudotsuga menziesii
GTGTTCTTCAAGATATGTTCATGACACTTGTGAATACAAGTGTGTGAAATAACCTCTTCAATATGCAACATGTTCCCGCAAATGTGAACAAATAGTGGTCAAAGGAGCCTCCTCTCCTCAAGCACTCCACCCATCGAATCTCTTAACCCATGCAATTTAGCAATGTAACATAGTATGTGGTGTAAGAATGAAAAGTTCCCATCCAACTTTAGATCCTAGTGATGTGGCATTCCTCCACATATGTAATTGGTTGTAGGGATTAGGTGAGATGTCCCTCAACTGAATAAATATGAAGGGAATTGTGTTGGTGAAGGATCTAAAATGTGAAAACAACCTACATGTGCCATCATGCCTCAAAATATGTGGTGATGCCTCATAATACAATTCTCAATGATAAAATAGGAATCAAGAGTTTGAAACAATAGCAGCTGATCCATTGATCCTCCATAATGAAACCTAATGAACAAGGTCTTCAAACATTGTTCAAATCTGCATGCATCATAAACCTTTCATAACATAGCCTAATAAACAAGGTCTCCAAACATAGCATTTATCCTCATGCATCATAATCAGTGGAAAGATCATTCGTCATAGTATTTTTGGCTTTCTCCAATCACCTTCAACTATGTATTTTTTAAATATCATGTTGAGATATGGTTTCCATGTATTAATCATATGGACCTAGGAAGGAATCACAACATGAGCACAAAACTATGTCCAGTTCTTTCACATTTGGTGTTGTTATTTATTCCCAAATTCAATCATTAGGAAACCCTATGATCTCTTTATTCATCAGTAGCACTATTTGAGGAAGATCATTACTGAAATTGTAGCTTGGGTAGGATTTATATGCTGTAATTGTACCTTAGTTCTGAAGGGTTCTCTAGGAAATGAGATTTTTGACAAAATATTGGTCAAGATACTATGCAACATTGGTAGGGGCAAGTATTATACACTGGGTGATTCCAAATGGATGGTTCTACATTAATGCACACCATTTTTTTAACATTGGAACTCATTGGTACTTTCTAAGACCAAATTAGGTCATGGGGAACTAATTTTTCATTGTATCTATGTGAGATTATTAACATGAAATATTTCCCCAATGTCACCTCATATCCCAGATTGAGGGTGGTAACCATAGTGGATACTTATCACCAAGAAAATTCTTTGTGAAATTGCTTCATGCCTTCCTTCCCTCCCTGTAATGTGTTTTTTTTTCAACTAGTAAGACTGGATTTGATTGAAGTAAACATGTTCATATGCTTTCAACTGTATCTATTGTATTTCTATAGAACTAGATGGTTGATGTTCAACAGTTTAGAACAAGTTACTGTAGGGAACAACCATCTCCCATTATGCTAGTGGTGCTAAATATAGTTTGGACAAAACACATAGATATGGATGTACGATTTATCCTTAGAAAATGAAAAGCAAGGACATTTGTCAGGAATTGTGAAATTGGAGTTGATGTTTTTTTAGAAGTTCATGGTCTATTTCATTTACAAAAATTCACTTCTGTTGTTATGATATCAGATATGTTATTACAGTGTAAATCCATGGATGGTGTTAGAACATAATCTGCATATTCAAAATTTTGGTGACTAATGAATCTTAAAGACTCATAAGGGGATGGTCATGCAAGAGTCTTAGAAAAAAATCAAAATTTTAATCGTTTGGAGGAGTTATGGGTTCTAGTAGCATTTTGTTCAAAATATTTTGTATAACAGTACCTTAAAACACTTCTATAATCTTGTTAGGAAAATTTTTTCCTATATTGAATATGTGTGTCAACAATATCTACATGCTTGGATTTCTTGGCAAGAAACCGTATTATGAAATGGACTACCCTGGGATATTGAGTTCCAGGTCACTTGGATGTTATTCATATTTGAAGTGATTTTATGGATTGGAAGGAATGCTATAATACTTTATTTGGTGGTGTTTTGTCATCCCACCAAGTTTCATGGCATGATGTTGTTATATACCTACTAAAGGGTATATGATGGTGTTATTTGTAAGCGATTTTATATGCAGGTTTATAATATATATTGCATTGATATGTACTAAGTTGATTATGAATATTGAAGTATATACCTACTAAAGGGTATATAAATTATATACCTATTGAAGTATATATCTACTAAAGGGTATATGATGTTGTTATTTGTAAGGGATTTTATATGCAGGTTTATAATATATATTGCATTGATATGTACCAAGTTAATTATGAATATTGAAATATATCCTCACAAGGTGCAACTAGGAATAGAACACCTCCAACAAATTTTAGGTTACTAGAATGGGGCCCATTGCACTATGATAAAGGTTCCTATCGACCTTCTTGGCATTATTGTCTAATTGGAACCACCTAGGTCTCTATCTCAATGAAAATAAATTGGTTCTAGAACTGTTGGATAGAATGGAAAAGTTTGCAATCATCCATTCCATTATTCAAGTATGCTTTGTTGGATAGGAAATTGAGATCATGCAACAAGATACACTGACCATTTCAAATGAACCAATGATGTTTCCCACACATATATCCTTAATAATTTGACCTCCTTCTCCAACCAATCACATTCCTTTTCCATTGCAACTACTAACCTTTGAACTTTGTTTAAAGGACCATGTAGTTTGTTAATCTCAAATTTGTGCTCTGCAATATTTCCTTCCAAAGACTTGATTTCTTGACCAATAGAACTTTCCACTTCACAAACTTCTTCGTTAAGCTTGAAATTGTTTCCACTTTTTTCATGAACACTTTTCTACTGAGAAATAAAATTGTTCAAATCAATAGATCTTTTTTCAAACTTTTTCCTAAGGTGAAAGGGTCTTTTAGAGATGACATGATACATATGTAATGGGATTGAGAGATTATGGTTATGAAATATGTTGAGAACTTGATAAGATTTGAACTAAACACATGAACTAACTTATATTCACACATATCACAAATTATTTCTTACTTTCACGAGTCCTGGATTTAACATTCTCTGTGCTTCAGTGATGAGTTAGTTAAAGTTGGTCTTACAAAGATGGTTATGGAATTTTTTCAATTCCATTGGATTGGAATTTTTTACAAATTCTGAGATATACAACAATTTTTTTCTTTGATAGTTTTGTAAAAGGATACCAACAGGGAAATATGATGACCCTCTCTCCTGAACTAGGTTTAATACTACTGATTTTTTTTCCCTACCCAACATAATGTAATGAATGATATATTTATCATTTTACTTTACATATGTTGCCAGTAAATCATCAATTTATCCATATCTTTGGACTTCATCCTCTTAATCCATGACACGATTATATAGACCTGTAAGTTGTCCTTGAACCTCATTGTTAAAATTTAATCTTTATTTACCTTCCTCATATCCATACACAAATATCAACAAGAAATCATTTGAGTTTCCTTGGCATTGATCCCTAAGTAATCACATGGGTTGTATCAAGGACTAATAACTAGTATTCTAGTTGAGTGACTAGTTGGAATCATAAGCAAGAGTCACCAAATAAATCTTAATTCCACATAGGTTCCATGTTGTAAAGGCATACATGCCATAGGACTACTATACGCAGATCATAACTAGGGTCTTTCTTACACTCTCTATAACAATAACAGAAGATAAAAACATGGAAAATGAAATGAGATGGGGTATGGACCTAATGCATACCCAAAATGATCTTTAAACTTGGAATTTTACAATGAATAACCAATAATAACACATTTTTCAATTACATGTAACCAAACAAAACAGGTTTCCTTTCAATATTTTTATAGTAATAATTGTCATAAGGAGAGATCCATTGAATACGATATGTTCAAATTCCATATCATATTGATCTTGATCTTTTTCTAGGTCAGAATCTGAGTCATGGAAATTATAATTTGTGTACATCCCTTTAGAATCATTGTAAGGATTGTCCAAAACAACATTTACAACATCTAGCACTAAGCCATCGTTGATATAGTCGTCATCATCGACCTGTGAGTCAATGTATGAAGAGGAGAGTTGAGAGCATGCTTCTTATGGTTCATCTTAAGCATGCAATCAAATAATTAGTGTAATTTTCCTAAGTTTGTAAATAGGGTTTAGGAAGCCTACAACCGTGCATAAATATATGATGTTCGTAGACACTTGTGTAAATATCAAGAAAATAGTTAATGACAAATTGAATAGATAAGGATTGAGTTAATCAGTTCATTGGATATAGGGGTTGACTCTATTATTAAACATTTGTTACAATTTTATAACATCTAGTTTAGGAGTTTGTTGTGATGAGTTGGAATTTTATGTAAGTTATACATAATTATACGAGTGTAGAATAAGGAGAGAGGAGCGGCCAATAAAGTGAATAGTCGGGCCAATGTAGAGTGGAGAAGTGACCTAGAAGTTGGGTGATCAGGTTAGTGTAGAGATAGAAGTTCTCTGAATGTGAACTCATCTATAGAGGTCTGAGAGAAAGTAATGCATTTTTAATTTTCATGTGAATGCTACTTAGTAAAATCGTGATTTCAGTATGATGATCTTTCTTATTCCATCGTATTTGTGTTTATATCAAATGTGAATGAATATCTAATGAAAATTACGATCCTTGTATGTGGAAACAATGACTGTGTGTGAGTTTGATTCATGATATATATGTAGGGGAACTAACCTTTATATATATCAAGATATGTTCCCTCATGATTTGGTACATATCATTTAATGTTGAGAACCTAAGGAAAAACACATTAACTGGTGATTCGAATATGTAGTGTTCATATTTACTTGGAAATTGGAATAGGAAATTTTAGTGTGTGGAGTGATATCTAGAAACAACCACTATTCTGCTAGATAGGAGTGGTTAAAGTCTAGAGTTTGATTTCAAAGGGGAGGTTGAGCAAAGAAAGAAATCACAGTCTCTTGGAAGACCAGTTGAAGTGCGTTTGGGAAATCTTGCAATATGAATATTGATTTGAATCTGAAGGTGTAATGTTTTGATTTTTGTTGTACGCTCAAATAGATAGATGAATCAAGTTGAATCGATTCCTTAGCCATGGGAATCATAATTTAAACCACACATGTTGCATTGCTTTCATGCCTCTTTGCAAGTTTTTGTATGTTGATTTATATTCAGTATAATACATCTAACTTCTAAAGAGTGACTAACTAAAATCAAGACAACTCTTGATTTTACTAAAATACTGAGTGTGCAATAAATATCTAATATCTAGAAATACCATCACAAACTAGAATGATAATCACCAATTGCATACCTCAATTTTTCGTCGTTTTGATTCAAAAAACCTTTCCCTTTATTTCTCCTAGACAAAAAGATATATAAGTGTTAGGATTCAAGAACATATCTCTTAATACATAATATTAATATGAAGGAGACTTCGTCCAATTTCCAATATCATTGAAGTGTGTTTGGGAAATCTTGCAATATGAATATTGATTTGAATCTGAAGGTGTAATGTTTTTATTTTTGTTGTACACTCAAATAGATAGATGAATCAAGTTGAATCGATTCCTTAGCCATGGGAATCATAATTTAAACCACACATGTTGCATTGCTTTCATGCCTCTTTGCAAGTTTTTGTATGTTGATTTATATTCAGTATAATACATCCAACTTCTAAAGAGTGCCTAACTAAAATCAAGACAAATCTTGATTTTACTAAAATATTGAGTGTGCAATAAATATCTAATAGCTAGAAATACCATCACAAACTAGAATGATAATCAGCAATTGCATACCTCAATTTTTCGTCGTTTTGATTCAAAAAACCTTTCCCTTTATTTCTCCTAGACAGAAATATATATAAGTGTTAGGATTCAGGAACATATCTCTTAATACATAATATTAATATGAAGGAGACTTCCTCCGATTTCCAATATCATCGGATATCCATTAAATCCAACATATATGCAATACTACTGACAACTTCAATTCATTTGTTATATGAATTTATCCATGTCTACAAGGAGCACAACATGAGTGTTGAACGTTTATCCAAGGAAACATTGAATATGAAGGTTGGCCTCCTCTCCTTCTTGTAGATTTTAGAAGGAGAAATCATTGAGGAAGGCATGATACAGGTAATTTAAGAGATTTTTTAATTTATGTGGCATAGTCTTTTTTGGTTCTTTCAACTATGGGATACATCAACATATTTCTTGTTTTAGATGGGGATATAGAATTTGTTTCATCCCATAAGGGGTGTGTTTTCTCCACCCTCGATGCCTCCTTGGATAAGTTGTTTGGGATCCTTATGTTCTCTGTGTGGTATTTCTACTTTAGTCATAAGTTGGATTGTGGTTTTTGTCCCTCCCCTTGGAAAATGTTTTGATACTTATGATATCCACTCGTGTATGGAATGACTTATTTTCAGGACTATGTAAAAGTTACCTTTGATTCACTATTGAATATAAAAGAACACCTCTTTTTCTTCTGAAAAAAAGTTTCAAAATATTTGCAAATGATTTTATTAGATATATTGAGATCTGTAAACTGGGTCTTTAGTATTTTTGGCCGAGGAAACAAAATAAATGAAAAACGTTACACCTAAGAATTTTGTAAAAAACATAGTGTTAGCACTGGAATTGAACCAAAGGTTGCGGAAGGCTCGTTCCCAGGTGATAGCAGAACTGCTTGAGATTGTGCTTCTAGCCCAACATAGTCAGAGAGGGATCTCTCATTTACTTACCAAATTTGCTCATGCAACATATTTAATCGAGAACGGTTAGGAGGTCAGATTCCTGAATGGGATAGGTATGTTATTATAAGGTGTAGGTGGGATTATCAAAGAGGGGGACCATTGGGAAATGGAGTCGACGGTCTGGGTATGGAATGAGTTGCAGGAGGTGAAGAATCGTGGGAATTTATAGACAGAGGAAAGGTAATCGTCCATCTTTCAATCAGGAGATATTTAGTAGGTGACTAGTGGATGAGAGGAAACAACCCATCATGCAGAGCATTTACAGGATGAATTCTGTGTGACTTTAGAATAAATTGTTTAAAAATGTTTGAAACAAAGGGCCAAGAGAATACAGGATGAATTCTGGCCCTTATACACTACTGTCCAAACATGAAAGAAAATAACAAATTGGAATGAAAAATAGGATAAACATTCACGTAAGGAAGTTACATATTGAAAGAAAAGACAACACAGGAATCTCTACCATGAAAAATTATCATTCATCTGCAATTTTATTCACATCATGGAAAGCCAAAAACAAATTACAATGGAGAGCCTCGGCCCTTGAAAGTTTCCCAGCCAACCCCTTTTTCTCCTTCTACGAGGAGTATATTTATAGTATCTTAGGCCCGAGACTAATCTCCAAAACAAAATCTGGAAACTATTTTCAGTCACAATCAAACACTAACAGTTTAGAGCATGGTACTATTGCCATGATTTTACAAATATTAATAGACATTATGGAATAAGTGGGCATGCTCGGCTTGGATGACAACCTGACGTTTCTGTTGCTGTGCCTGCAGACCTAGAGGGCGATTCCTTCTGTTCGCCTTCAAGCGAGTCACCACTAACTGGGTTTTGGAATCTCTAGCCAGTTTATCGAGTCAGCATAGTGCCCTTTCTGCCCCTTCCTTTGTGTGTTATCCATGTTCAAAGGCACCTTTCTGCATGAACGCAAACTGGTAGGGTAGTTTGTGTCCCCTACTTGCTCAACCATCTCGGCAACCCCTTCCTCTCCAGGTAACACTGTTAGACTTGGGGTCTGGAAGAAGGGGCGTATTGCTTTAGCCAAGGAAATCCTTTGTAGTGGCTTGTCATTCTTGTACCCCTCACCTTGCGTGAGGTAGGCTCTCCGATAGGCAATACACTGGAGTGTACCTCCACCAGCCCCATCACCTTTGGCATGTGGAATTCACAAATAGGGTGGTGTAGGCATTGGACCCCTGATGCTCCCACCTGAAAAACTGCTCCCACAGAGCGCATCCTAGGACTGGCTTCTTGTGTGGAGGATTTGGAGGTAGCAATGGTATCAAGGGATCCTGGAAAAACACCCATGGGACATTAGTTCCCAGGAAATGTACAACTGGAGTTGTGGGCATCTGAAGACGGGTATATCTCTCAAAATTCTTCACGTCTGCGCCTTGATAGCTAGTTTCATCCTTGGCATGGAAAAACAAGGTGACAGATAAGTGTAGAAACTAACTCACCAACCATCAATACACCCATACGGACAATATTTTCAAACCAAATTGCCATTGCCAACTTCTTGAACTTCTATGGATTCGCAACAAAAAGAAACCTCTGGCTCTAAAATGTATGCTAGCTCATTCCTGGTATTACAAATAATTTGGAAGACGGTTATATATATATATATNCCATGAGCCAAGTGATATTTTACCTACTGGAGATCTAGTCACTTCGTTTCATCAGATGCGACACTTTACTATTTGTTGCAGGAAATATTCTTGGGTGTCACCCTATATAATCGACCCCATGCTGCAAAGCACATGGAATGGACGTTCTCACATTCCCTCGCTCCTGTGACGTAGGAAACAGAATGATCTCCCTCGTTGTGCTTGCCTTGCTCCGTGTGAAGAGCGGATTCACCAGCTAATTCCTTACTTCCACATGCCAAACCACAAGGAGACTTCCTGTCTTTAGGTGATATGGCTCTGCCACAGGGATGAGTTCTCTTGTATGTATGCTAAAAATGGATTCTGGGGAATCAATTAATCTGTCAGGAGGCAAATCATGCATGGAAACGTCTCCTCTACTATCATATCTATCATGGATTTTATACCTAAGGCCTTGAGACCTTCTCAACCCTTCGATTTGGGTGTCTTTCACCTCCATCGTCCATGTTTCTTTAAAATCCAGCTGTCGATTCATGATCAGCCTTCATCAGGACTATCCAATCATGGGCACATTAACATTTTTCCAATATTTCCCTCGTCTAATCAAGTGAGCACTTTCAAGCCATGGAATTCTCCATGCTCATTGATAAATCCTAACCCTTTGTTGTGACCATTGATCTTTGCAGCCAATACCCTCTTTTCGCTATTTGGAATCGCAACTTTATCTATGCTAGTTCAGACTGCGAAATCATCAACAACCACGGATTTGCACCGACTCTTGTTTTCATTGTCAGGTATCTCCGCTTTTTAATTCATTTCATGATTTGCAAAATCTCTTTCTTCCGCACATGTTTTCCCAGCGGGATTGCTCAGGCTGTCGATCAGGCTTCGCCTTGATCTCATCCTTTCATCACTTATCCTCTTTAACTGGTTTCGTGAATACCAAATTTAAATATTTCCTCAAATATTCATCCTGTGGAACCACGCTCCATCGTTGATCTTCTTTGTTGTGAATCTGTATCGTTGATCTATGACGCCCCTTTATCTCATTTCCGTTGCTGCATGTATCAATATTTGGAAGGATCTACCTCCATAGATTGAGATCCCTTCTCCATTTAACGGTCTTAGCCAACAGAAGCCGTCAATTAGATAGCTTGAGGGTTGTTTGTATAATTCTTCATTGAACAGGACCCTTTTTCGAATCCTTCCAATCTCATAACTTGAAAGTTTCAAATGGATTTCTAACAACTAGCGCCATGAGGGATGTTATTCTCCCAGTGAGTTAGTAAAGAACCCCATGACCAAGTGGAAAATCCATTGGGCTGCCCCCAATCCTTCTTTTAGAGCCTTCAACATGCCCAGAGCTACAGCTGTAACAAATTTATGCCAATTTGTAAATTATACTCCTAACCATACTCTGAAACTGAGTATAGTTGTGACTGAAAACCTGTATTTACAACTGAAAATGAAAACAAACTAAACAGTACTGAAGGAAATTCCCGTTAGACCTCAAGCTTATTTGTACCTACCTACTCTACCTAACTGAGCATACATGCCTAATCAAGTGAACTCTGACTTCCAATGAAGCCAATCAAGCAACTTACCCAACAATTTTGTTTCCTTTTCATGCTTGATTAAGAACATAAATGAGATGCATAATGGAAGAAGGTTATAACAAATAAATTGATCTTCACAATAGAAATATAACAAGTCATTACCAATACCCAGATTCTCCATATACTCTGCTATGGCATCATAGAAATCACGACAACCTCCACCATATTTTGTTCTCTAGTTCTCATGGGAAAGATGTCTAAAATGCCACTCCTCTGGTGATATTTCATATTGATATTCGAAAGATCTTTAAAAAGGATTCCCATGATTATTTTCAACTGAAATATTTACCCTTTCCTTCAAAAATTCTGAAGCTAGAACCTCACCTTCCTTATATGTCTCAGCATGGAAATCATATTTTTATTCAGCAGAATCAAGCAAGTGTTGAAATATTGTAACTTCGAAGAATATTCTATATGTATCTTTTGTGGTCCCCGATGGTCCTACTGGGAGAACCACTTGTATTATCTTGTGCCCCGATGCTTCTAATCGGAAGAAATAATAAGAGTCATGAGGTTGTCCCCTCTAATTGTAAAGGTGGGTCATTAGCACCCCAGTGTGGTTACTTGAGCCTACATGTGTAACTCGAGCCTACATGATTAACTCGAGCCTACATGTCGGATGAGTTAATTGAAGTGAATGGATGAATATAAATAGAGGTGTAGCTCTCCTCATTTGAACACACACTCTCACTTGTGTAGCGCATTAGTGGAGAAGAGAAGTAGCTAGAGAAGGAGGAGGATCAGGCTTTGATCTCCTTGCTGGTTTTATCTTTTATTTTTTTGGGGCATCTATATTGAGGAAGCTTTTGCTAGGTTTTTCCCTTTAGGGTTTTCCCAGGACAAGTCTTTGTGTTCCTTTTGTATGGTTGTGCTTGTCTATCTTTCAGTGATCCTGTTTATATGCTTTTGTTATGAAAAATGAAATGAAATACTGATGTCTTAGCTAAGCATATGAAAATTTAACATGGTATCAGAGCCACCCTGAAAACAAGACATTGTGCAGCTACAGAATCTAGGGATTCTTACTTTTTGGTTCTCTCTCCACAATCGATCAGAAAAAGAAGGCTAGGCTGACTCTCCATTGAAGGGCGCATCTTTCTGTCGAAGCGGAATTCGATTCCGAGCATTTTCCATTTTCTGTGTGGGAAATTAGGGCTTCTTGTAGAAGAAGAATTTTTGAGTGAGCCCAGCATACGATTTATATTCTCATCAAAATCGAAGCTTATATACCTGGATCAAGATTTTTGATTGGGTGAAACTCTGTGAAAGTCAAACCCTAGTTTGACCCGGAGCTAGAAAAACCCTAAATACTAAAACTGCTAAGTTTTGGTTTATTCTCTATATCCCAATATTGGCGAAGGTTCAAGAGCTGAAAATTGTAGAGACCTATGATAAAATCATGATGAACATTGTTTCCAAAATTCAGCCTTATATTCGCTACATTCTAGGTGATATGATCCCTCCACATTAGGGTTCCAGCCTCTTCCAAAATTCATTCCTAAACAGGACACCTAGGGAAACTTTCTATAGCTTCGGCTACAGAGTTCCAAATGGAAATCCTAAAGATGTTACAGAAATAGAATGGATTGTACTTTCTATGGTCCGAATTTCAGAACCGGAAGATGAACCAGTGACACGTGGCATTCCGTACAACTTCACTATTTTAAATAGTCCTGTAACAGGTCACCTTGGTAAAATGATCATAAATCCAAATTGGTGAAACCAAATCTGATAAAAAATATGGTGTTGGATCAAGAACATGTGAGGTCACCTCAGTGTGAAATTTCATACATAGAGGAGTAGTAATTTCAGAGATATCACAGAAACAATAACAGGCATTTCTACAGAAGAAATTGGAAAACTAGGGCTTCCTGTTCCAGGAGCTTCCCTCCATTGTTTTCAGAAAAGGAGTACATTGGACAGCTCCATTTGAAGAGATATATCTTTCTATACAATAAGATATAAAATATTCCAAGTTTTTAAAATTAGGGTTTCTCTGACAAACCCTAGATCAGCCAGCTCCGGAAGCAGGACGGACACCTCAAATCAGTAAGATCTAATCTTTTTCTATTTGCATTTGAGGTTCTTATTTCAAAGTGATCTATCACATCAGCTTGATGATAAGCTTGGTGAAGTTGAAAACTTCCAAGCATGAAAGTATTTGATCTCTCTGAAGAAAATGAATTGGACACCTACATGAGTAGAGAGGTTCCAGTTCTAGAGGGAGATGAGCCTCAAAGCCTTACACAAGAAGAACTTGATCAAGGCCAAGAAGATCACTGTTCATTCAATCACGGATCAACTTGTACCACAAGTTTCTTCCCTAAAGACACCGAAGATGTTTGATTTCTTGATCAAGCTATTTGAATATAAGAACATAATTTAGAAGATGGATTTGAGAAAACAGTTGAAGAATGTGAAGATCCAAAATGCATAACATCTTGAAGCAGTAGAAGAAGAAGCAGAGAATCCAGAAGTGGTCATAGCCACCTTGAATGGCCTCCCATGATCATGGGATTCATTCATGCAAGGAATGTGTGCCAGAATAAAGTGATTACTTTCAGTTGATTTTGGGAAGAAGAAGAAGCTCGTCTCATAAGAAGAGAAGAAGAAAGATGGGAGCAAATTGAAGATCAAGCTATCACCATTCAAAGAAGATCCCTCAAGCGATGAGGAATATGAAGAACTCAATTCTTGACGAACCTCTTATCCATCTTATCATTTGGATAAGAAATGATGATAAAGTTGAATGATCAAGATGGATTCTACCCATGAAACAAATAAAAGATAAGTATTCAATTGTCATTTCATGATATTGTTTTACATTTGATTATATTCAGTTGATGTGTTATGCATGATAGATTGTTTGCATTAATGACTGTAATCTACTAATATGCATGTGATGGGTAAGTATCTCATGGTGCTATACAACTCTCCATTTCTACTTATCAAACCTCTTTGCTGACATATTGGATTAGTCTAGAAATTTTCTGTGAGATATGGATGAATGTTGTATTGGCTAAACAGTTACATGATGCATAAGAATTTGTCGTTATGCATATGATTTATGGAATAGTTCTAACCATGCAACTGGTGCATTTGAATTGTAGGAAAGGTCCTGTACAACCTCCTACAAGAAAAGAAGGATGAGACTTGTTCCAAAGAACAAGTGATGACAATTCAATAAACATGAATATGAAGCTCCCACGGTCAGAGACACCATGATAGAAGAAAGAGCTTCAAAGAGTGGTAGATCCACCTCGAAGGATGAAGACTACCATGGGTATGAGAGATAACTCAAGATGAAGAAAAGAATGCTATGAAAGAAGCTATGATCAAATAATAATAGTTGATCATGGGGAATGATGTATACGATATGATTTTGAGACATAAAGGAAAGTATGTAGTATCCTCCATATGGATATACAAGAACAAGTGTACAAAGCAAGGTTCGTGATTTGCCTCAGAAATAATAGACTATGACATGACATACTCTATTGACCAGTATATATCAAGCATAGAACCACCTGTACATAATGAAGAAGGAAGATAATACTCCACTTCAAGGGGAGTGACTACATAAGATATCTGAGTTTGACATGGTACGACATGATGGACAGCTTCCTGATGGATCGAGACTTTTGGGTTCCAACCTTCAAAGTTGAATGCAGAAGACTAGGATATGTAGATGATCTAACAAGATCAACTCATGGAAGATGTTATGATAAAAGAATACTAGAATGATGTTTGGGATATAGTACTCAAACCAGAAAGCAAGAATGTGGTATCTTACAAATGGATTTGCAAGATAAAATATGTCGCTGATAGAAGTAAGGAAAGACTTGTGGCTAGAGGTTTATATAAGAAAGAGGGAATTAATTCTGAAGAGACACTTACTCCAGGAAGCAAGGTACACTTCCTTCAGAACTATGATGGTAGTTGCTTCCATGATAAAGTAAAGACAATCCTTCCTTAATGGTATGATTGGGGAAGAGTTTTACATCGAAAGGATTTGAATTTGAAGATAGATGGACTCATATATGTAAGTTGAAGAAGGCCCTCTATGGCATGAAGCAACCTCCCAGAGCTTAGTATGAAAGGATAGATAGTTTCCTGTCAATTATGGGCTTTCCCAAGAGTAAAGCTGATCCTAACCTTTATCTCAAGGTTGTAGAAGGTGAACCTATCATCCTGTTATTATATGTGGATGACTTATTCTTGACAAGGAAGGAGAAATAGATCATGGAAAGCAAGAAGAAACTACCAAAAGAATTTGAGATGAAAGACCTTCAGTTAGTGCACTATTTCCTAGGTCTGGAAATATGACAAAGTTTAGAAGAAATGTTTCTCAACCAAGGAAAGTATGCGGTAGAGATATTGAAGAGATTCAATATGTTGGAATGCAAATCCATGGCCACACCCATGGACTCCAACTTGAAGCTGTTAGTTGATGACTCATCAGAGTTAGTGGATGTGACTCATTACAGACAGATCATTGGGTCATTAATGTACTGAACAAATTCCAGACTAGACATTTGTTTTGCTGTGAACACCTTAAGTCAAAATCTTGTTCAACCAATACGGGTTCACCTAGCAACCGCAAAACATGTGATGAGATATCTAAAAGGGACTATAGACTTTGGTCTATACTATGATGGTACTCATGAGTATAGATTGTATGGCTACACAGATGCAGATTGGGCTAGAAGTATCTCAGACAGGAAAAGCACATTAGGTAGATGCTTTTGTTTGGGATCTGCTATGAGTTCATGGTTTAGTAGGAAACAGTCCAGTGTTCCTCGTAACACGACTGAAGCAAAATACATAGCAGATTGCTCTGCTAAGTTGTGAAGTCATATGGCTTCGGAAGCTGATATCAGGTCTCTTTGACCTGAAGATCGATACTACAATGATTCTATGTGATAACCACATTTGTGATGACAGAGAACCCTGTGTTCCAATTGTAACACATAAAAATTCGGTATTTCTACATACGAGATAATATGTAGATGATTATGTTTCAGTATTTACATACTGTAGATGCAGATGATGATGATTCCATATTTCTATACTGAAGATGTAGATGATGATGGTTTGAATGATGATGAAGCCTCTGTCGCGGTAAAGTTTGAACACTTTCGAGACAAGCTTGGTGTTGTTCGAAAAGACCTTCCTCGAAAGGGGGAGTAGTGATGTTGTAGTGGGATTGTATCATCCCTGGGAACTTGCCCTAAAGTGATTCGGAGACCTCAGTCCTCAAGAATGAAGAGGGATTGTATCATCCTGGGACATCTGTCCAAAATAGATCCAGTGACTTCGGTCTTCGTGAATGTGGTGGGATTGCATTATCCCTGAACCTCGGTTCAAAATGTATCTGGAGGTCTCGGCCCCTGTGAAAGTGGTAGGATTGCATCATCCCTGAAATTCAGTTCAAAATGTATCCAGAGGTCTCGGCCCCCGTGAAAGTGGTGGATTGCATCATCCCTGAACCTCGGTTCAAAATGTATCCAGAGGTCTCGACCCCCGTGAATGTGGTAGGATTGTATCATCCTTGAACTTCGGTTCAGAACGGATCCGATGACTTCGGTACTCAAGAACATGTGTTGATCCCGTAAATCCTAAAGGAAGGATTGTCTGAGTTCCACATATGTGTTGATCCCGTAATTCCGAAAGGAAGGATCATTATTAACTCCGTAAAGACCTAAATCCCGTAATTCCAAAAGGAAGGATCATTGAATTGATCCCATAATTCCAATAGGAAGGATTGTCTGAGTTCCACATATGTGTTGATCCCATAATTCCAATAGGAAGGATTTTCTGAGTTCCACATTTGTGTTGATCTCGTAATTCCGAAAGGAAGGTGTTATCTCTAGGGTTGTTCCTCTTGCTTATGTTTAAATTTTTTATTATGATGGTTTTTTATTGTTTTTTATTTTACTTTGTTTCATATTTTATATTTGATTGCTCACCATTAGGGTTCCCTTTATGACCTAAAATCATTAAAGTTTCCATTCATTAAATATGAGCCTGTGTATGTGCAAAAAGGTATGTGTTACAGGGTGAATTTTTACAGTTGGCAACGTTTTCCCAAACTGGCAGCATATTATGAGCGTGCAGCATATTGATTTCTGGTGGCAGAATGTCCATATGGTATTCTATTGAAAGGTTTATGATTTATTTCATGAAATATATAATGAATATAAGCCTTTATCATAGTCATGAATATAAGTTTTTTTATCATAGGAATTCGGCATTTTACATGTTTTTATATTCCTGACCATGAAATAATGAGTCATACAGTGGCAATTATGGAAGAACACAGGTGTTGTTATTTCAAAATTAAAACCGTTCATGTAATGAGTACTTGTGGTCATCGTGGCAAGAGCAGCCTAATGCACATTTTCCCTAAAAAAAATTTCATTATTCTGCTGAAGAGGGTATTCGCAAACTGGTCTGGTTTATTGTTTATCTCCATCTGATCAATGAGCAGTGTTATGTAGAGGTTCAGGAAATTTAGGGTGTATTTGCGAACCCTAGGGCTTGTAAGTCCAAAGTTGGAATACATTTGTGTTTCCTTGCATTGCAGAGCAAGCAGTTTCAGCACCATTTTGCTTAAGCACATAGCCGCATTACAAAATGCCCTGTTCAGAACAATGCTGTGTAATTTGAATGTTTGACAGAGGTTCCAGGGGTAAGAGCTAACACTAGTTTTAATTCAAATTTCATTAGCATTATCACTCTGTTAGCTTGCAGATTGTTACTTCCAGCACAATAATAGAGGTTATTTACTTTCCAGAGGCTAGCATAAACAAAAGGATTACCACAGAGCCATATGCAGCAGAAGGTATATGTTTTTACCTGAGGCATTATTGGTCCACACAGCCAAGTGAAATCCCTGTAGAACTTCAAATGTCAAAGGTAATCGAAGAGGAGGAGCCAGAGGTGGTCGTGAAGAGAAAGCCTGGAGGTTTCATCTGTAGATTAGAACCTAGTAACACAGATTGGATTAAGTAGTTTCCAAGGTCTGCTAAGCTGATACATAGGTCAGGATGGTTCAGCTTTTGTGATAAATTGCAGGGATACCATTCCCACTTGACAATGGCTTTCATTGAAAATTATAATGATGACAGAGTTCAGTTACAAAGCTTAACCGTGAGAGTCAATGAGGACTCTATCGCTGAAGCCATCAATGTTCCTGCAGAAGGTGAAAAGTGGTTTAAACAAAAAGACTTCAAGGAATATGCCAACGAATTCTTGATCCCTGGAAGTGAAAAACTCGATTGGAAAAATGGAGTTCATGTCAGCAGAATGAAGCCAGCATGGAGGGTGCCGTTGGAAGTGATTCAGAACTATATCACTTGTGATGGAAGGTATGATAGGGTCTTAAAGTTCCATTTGAAACTTCTAATGCATATTCATGGCAGTACACACTTAAATCTTCCATTTTACCTGTTTAAAATCCTTCAAAAAATGATTGCTAAAATTCAAAACCATCCAGCACATACAACCCGATCGGTTTATCACCAGGGGCTAATTAAGTTGTTGATTCTAACTCACCTGCAAAGAGAAGAAAGAACATGGGGTTTTTTGTTGACAGAATTAGGGTTTAGTGATAACCCTAGAGAAAAAGGTAAGAAGATGATTGATGATGCTAACCAGCAGATAGCAAACCCTACAGAGACAAATCAAGAGGGTAAAAATAAAGAAATGGATGCTGTTTGTAATCCTGTACAGGGCAGTTTAGACTCTGAAACACCCTGTACACAAGAAAATCTAGAAAAAATCAGTGACATGTTTAAAAGTATTGCTTCAAAAAAGAAAATTTGCAAACAGTTATTTAAGGAAAGCAAGCCAAGAACCAGATTGAGGGAGAAAATGCAGATGGAGGAAAGAACAGTATAGGAAGGTGATAAGGAGGTTGTAGTTATAGAAGATGCTGCAAGTGAAGAGACAGTACACACAGCAGAGGACAAATATTGTGAGAATATGGAAGAGTTTATTGACATGCAAGGTGTAGCAGTTTCCATACCAGCAATGTTTTGTACAGATGAACA
Organism: Pseudotsuga menziesii; assembly: GCA_001517045.1. Lineage (NCBI taxonomy): Eukaryota > Viridiplantae > Streptophyta > Pinopsida > Pinales > Pinaceae > Pseudotsuga > Pseudotsuga menziesii. The sequence continues at coordinate 658,501 of LPNX010675795.1, forward strand.
AAACAAGCTTGATGAAGGTTCAGTATTAAGGAATCTTCCTGAAGAAAGAGATTGCATAAAAGAGGAAGATTTGGATATCTCCCCAGAACTAGGTCAGTGGAACAGATCTCTTCAAACATATAAAGAACACACAAGATACCTGCAGGATATAAATGAGAAGTTAATGGTGGAAAACAAAAGATTACGAGAAGACATGAAAGATAAGGAAGCAGACTTCCAGAAACTACTTATGATTTCCAAGGACATCCTCAAGGAGAAGCGAACTATGCAAAGACAGCTGGAGCAGCTCAAAGCCCAAAAAAAGAAAAGTGACAAGGATGTGGAATTTGCTAGACTCCAAAAACGCTCGCAGGTGCTTAGTGACTTAGCCACCTTAGCTGAGGCTTCTAGAAGCCTTTAGGTGTTTAAAATTTATTTGATTTTGAACTTCTGTTATTATGTTTTACATTTGTATGACACTTGTAGTGTAAAACACTTTGTAAGGGATTGACTCCCCACTTTTGAAGGAAGTTCGATCCAGAAATTTAGGATTTATGGTTAGTTTCTAGATAGAATATTTTGGTACAAAAGTAGGTCTCGATTAGAGAAATGGAGGTTGGCAGTTTTGGGAGGAATGCTTGATCATTTGTAAGCACACCTGTGTAGCATGAGCATTTTGCAGCTTCAATGACAGGTTCTAGTTTTGAATAAACTTGATGATGATTTGTCCTTGTGTTATATAAATTGTCTCTCTGGTAATTTTGTTATGTATATGGTCATTCATATTCCATTACAATAATTCTTATCGTGAGATGACAGTTATCTTTTTATTCTTATAAACATTGACAGTTTCACTTCATGATTTGGGATCATAGTACCTAGATATTGAACTTTGTGATTGATTTCATGTTATACAGCATCTGTTTGATTTTCTTGCAGCTCTGATTCATACCAGCCTTCACTTAAATGCTTTGATCTTTGTATAAATACTTGTATTTACCAATCTGTGACATATACCAGTTTTGTTTATTGTAAATTGTGTGATGTTTTTATTTTATACTAGAACTGTGTAAGCTATACAAACAAGTAATACTAGCCTAGTGCCTTCTAGTACTGTAAGTTCCATTAGCCCTAGTTTGATACCAGCCTGTGTTTTCAATTTTATTTTATTTGATTTATGCATTTTGAACAAAGATTTCCTTAATCTTGAATCCCGTAGTCTAGGTTCAACTTTAGGGATAACATCTTCTAGCGCCGTTGCCGGGGATGGACAAAGGAAAGGATATTTTCCCTGGGTAATCGACAATTTCATTGAACTGATTTTGTAGGGTGAACAAAATCAGCAAAACCTGATATAGACTACATTCAGTCACCTTTTAAGAAGTTACAGTGGCTTCAAAGAAGATATGACTCGAGGAAATCCCTCATCCCCTTTAAATCCAGGAGTCTCAGATCCTGAGCAGTTGTTAAGGGAGACTAGGAGAAATCTGGTTTCTACTTCATCAGAGAAATTTAAATAGCCTGCAACTTTAGAGATCCCTAAATCTGCATCTTTTCTAGTTCCTTCTCTAAATCCACATTCAGAAAAAGGACGTGAGGAGTTAGATTTGTTATTTACCCCTTCCCAAGTTGACAATTTTAGGGTCTTTACAAATCCCTTGATATCAGAACAAGTTAATCTTGAAGCATTGCAAACTCCTTCAATCCATACTCCTTTGGTTAAGACTGTTCCAGTAAATCAACCAAATCCTGGTACTTTGTCTTCCTCATCACAACAGTCAAGCAGTGTTCATTCGAATACAAACCTTAGAATGGCTCAGCCACAAAATCGAATGGCTGCTATGGTAGCAGCAAGATATGCCCCCCTTGTTTTGCCTCAGCCCCTTAATGCTCTCCTAGGAGGAGATTATCAGAAGTACCTACCAAGGTTCAATGGCCAAGGAGATGTTACTGCAGAAAACTATTGGAATGCATTCGTAGCTTTTACAGACAATCAGAATTACGAACATACGGATGTTTTCATGAGATTATTTGTCCAAAGTATAGATGGTGAGGTTAGAACGTGGTTTCGGGAATTACCACCAAACTCCATAGATGGTATTGATGCCTTACAAGAAATATTTCTGAGACACTGGGGGAACACAAAATATTTCTTGTATTACCAAACAAAGTTTAAATCTTTAAAAAGAAAAAAGGGTGAAACCGTTGGAGAATTTTCCAAAAGATTTAACAAAGTGTATAGCAAGATTCCAGCTCAAATAAAACCTATCGAGACATCAACAATGTTATCTTATGCAAATTCTTTTAATTCTGAGTTTTCTTTGCTATTAAGAGAAAGAAAACCAGATTCACTTCAAAACATGCAAAATGCAGCATTAGAAGTAGAATCAAACGTTTGGCCTCCAACAGACTAAAAGATGAAACAGAACACCAAATTGTGGACAGAAAAGGAAAGAAAGCAGTTAGTACGTCCAATCAGGTAGGAAGGTCATCAGAGGGAAGAATTGATGAAATGGGTAAACTTCTAAAAAATTTGTCTGATAAGATTGACAGATTGGAAATGGGAAGTAGAAATAGAAATCAAAATAAACCCATGGCTGAAAGTGATAGAAATCCGAATCAGTTTCGAAGACCTTTTGCCCCTAGATTCTTCCCAAGAGAAAGACGAAACAATGATATACAGAGAGAGAGATGAGAAAATGGAGAACAAAAGATTCAACCTCCTTTTCAAAACAATAATCTCAGAGGGGATGAATCATATGAATTTGATGAAGGTGAGTTAGATGAATTGGAAGATGAAGAACAGAATATTAGTGAGTTTGATGATGATGCTCCTTCACATTTTATAACTCGATCTGATTATCAATATGCTACAGAATTAGATCAGTACGAAGAGGATGATTATCAGATGTCTATGCCAGAGGTTTGTCAACAAATGCCACAAAAATCATATGGCCTGAGGTCAGGGGTAAAACATGCAGCACAAACCAAGAAAGTGGTGAAAGCTTCTTCTTTTAAACAAAATCTGCCTACAAACCAGAAACAAACTGTAAATCAGAGAAACGATGAAGTTGTGAATCCAGAGGAGATTAATAAGTCTATTGGTGGTTTTAATTTTGAACATGAACTTAATAAGGTAAATATCCCTGTGCCTTTGACTGAGTTGATTAAAAGTAAAATTTACAGGGAGGCAACCTTTAAAACCTTTAGCAATGCAGTGAATCCTAGTCTTATTCCTTCTGATGAGATTAATCTACAGGATGAAAATCCTACTATCATTGTAGGATCAAAAACTTTTGATCAACCGGATGACAATTCAGAATATCCTCCTCCATTTTATGTGACTTTTTCAGTACATGATCAATTGCTGCATAATTGTTTGCTGGATTCAGGAGCTTCACACAACCTTATGCCAAAATCAGTCATGGAAGCCTTAGGATTGAGTGTAATAAAACCATACCATGATTTATAAGCATTTGATTCCAGGGAAGTAAAATGTATTGGGGTGATCAAGGATTTGGTGGTGAATCTAACCCAGGTACCCATGAAAAGTATATTGATGGACATTGTGGTTGCATATATTTCTCCTAAGTTCAGTATGTTGTTGTCTATATCCTGGGAAAAAAGGGTAGGGGGAACTCTGCAGATGGATCTCTCATATGCTACAATTCCAGTATTTGGGGGTGAATTCAGAAGACTGTACAGAGAATTTCAAATGGCATACTTGGTAAGTGATAGCAAACACCCTAATAATCACCCTATTTATTCAATTGATGAAAACCTTGGGTCTTGTATGTTGCAATTGAATGATGAATCTGAAGGTGTTTTAAAGGTAGAAAAAGATATCCCAATTCAGGTAAAGAGAGAGAACCTGATGGCTTATGGCAAATGTATTTCGATGGTGCATCGAGTAAAGAAGTGTTAGTTTTTCAACATTTAAGCTAGCATTATATTAAGATCTTTTCACTGAGAGAATAACAAGCACAGCAATAACATAAGCACATCACATGAGACAAGAGA
>LPNX010675795.1:671253-716801 GCA_001517045.1 Pseudotsuga menziesii
TGGGATAGCAAACTGAAATTTGCTCTGTGGGCTGATAGCGTAACGATTAAAAAATCAATTGGGACATCCCCTTTCCAATTGGTTTATGGGACTGATGTTGTTTTCCCTGTCCATTTTGTCACTCCAGTCATGAAGTTTTTGCAGGAAATTGAGGAAGAGCCAGATGATATCAGGAGACGAATGTTTCAGATAGTGCAGTTACAGCAGGAAAGAGAAGCCATCAAGGACACAGCTGAGAAAGATCAAAAAAGGATGAAATATAGTTTTGATAAAAGGGTTAAAAAAGATTTGTTTACAGTTGGTGATCTTGTGCTCAGATGGGATGCAAGAAAAGATGAAAAAGGTAAGCACGGGAAGTTTGATAACTTATGGATAGGGCCTTTTTCAATCATAAAGATCCTTGGAAATAATACCTTTGTCTTGCAAAATTTGAAAGGTGAAGAGATTGCAGGTCCAGTCAATGGACGTTTCTTAAAACCTTTTTACACAGAGTGAAAGACAAGGTGTTACTGTACATAGTCATTGTATATATCATTTTATTGCAAATAAGACTCCAACCCAATGGATAAGGCACTGGTTAGCAAGTTCTCAAAGTCTCTGAGAGAAACTTTGTCGCGAGACGGAGCCAGAAGATGTTATCTCTAGGGTTGTTCCTCCTGCTTATGTTTAAATTTTTTATTATGATGGTTTTTTATTGTTTTTTATTTTACTTTGTTTCATATTTTATATTTGATTGCTCACCATTAGGGTTCCCTTTATGATCTAAAATCATCAAAGTTTCCATTCATTAAATATGAGCCCGTGTATGTGCAAAAAGGTATGTGTTACAGGGTGAATTTTTACAGCTGGCATCATTTTCCCAAACTAGAAGCATATTGTGAGCGTGCAGCATATTGATTTCTGGTGGCAGAATGTCCATATGGTATTCTATTGAAAGGTTTATGATTTATTTCATGAAATATATAATGAATATAAGCCTTTATCATAGTCATGAATATAAGTTTTTTTATCATAGGCATTCGGCATTTTACACGTTTTTATATTCCTGACCATGAAATAATGAGTCATACGGTGGAAATTATGGAAGAACACAGGTGTTGTTATTTCAAAATTAAAACCGTTCATGTAATGAGTACTTGTGGTCATCGTGGCAAGAGCAGCCTAATGCAAATTTTCCCTAAAAAGTTTTTCATTATTCTGCTGAAGAGGGTATTCGCAGACTGGTCTAGTTTATTGTTTATCTCCATCTGATCAACGAGCAGTGTTATGTAGAGGTTCAGGAAATTTAGGGTTTATTTGTGAACCCTAGGGCTTGTAAGTCCAAAGTTGGAATACATTTGTGCTTCCTTGCATTGTAGAGCAAGCAGTTTCAGCACCATTTTTCTTAAGCACATAGCCGCATTACAAAATGCCCTGTTCAGAACAATGCTGTGTAATTTGAATGTTTGACAGAGGTTCCAGGGGTAATAGCTACCACTATTTTTAATTCAAATTTCATTAGCATTATCACTCTGTTAGCTTGTAGATTGTTACTTCCAGCACAAGAATAGAGGTTATTTACATTCCAGAGGCTAGCATAAACAAAAGGATTACCACAGAGCCATATGCAGCAGAAGGTATATGTTTTTACCTGAGGCATTATTGGTCCACACAGCCAAGTGAAATCCCTGTAGAACTTCAAATGTCAAAGGTAATCGAAGAGGAGGAGCCAGAGGTGGTCGTGAAGAGAAGGCCTAGAGGTTTCATCTGTAGATTAGAACCTAGTAACACGGATTGGATTAAGCAGTTTCCAAGGTCTGCTAAGCTGATACAGAGGTCAGGATGGTTCAGCTTTTCTGATAAATTGTAGGGATACCATTCCCACTTGACAATGGCTTTCATTGAAAATTATAATGATGACAGAGTTCAGTTACAAAGCTTAACCGTGAGAGTCAATGGGGACTCTATCGCTGAAGCCATCAATGTTCCTGCAGAAGGTGAAAATTGGTTTAAACAAAAAGACTTCAAGGAATATTTCGGCAAATTCTTGATCCCTGGAAGTGAAAAACTCAATTGGAAAAATGGAGTTCATGTCAGCAGAATGAAGCCAGCATGGAGGGTGCCGTTGGAAGTGATTCAGAACTATATCACTTGTGATGGAAGGTATGATAGGGTCTTAAAGTGCCATTTGAAACTTCTAATGCTTATTCATGGCAGTACACACTTAAATCTTCCATTTTACCTATTTAAAAGCATTCAAAAAATGATTGCTAAAATTCAAAACCATCCAGCACATACAGCCCAATCGGTTTATCACCAGGGGCTAATTAAGTTGTTGATTCTAACTCACCTGCAAAGAGAAGAAAGAACATGGGGTTCTTTGTTGACAGAATTAGGGTTTAGTGATAACCCTAGAGAAAAAGGTAAGAAGATGATTGATGATGCTAACCAGCAGATAGCAAACCCTACAGAGACAAATCAAGAGGGTAAGAATAAAGAAATGGATGTTGTTTGTAATTCTGTGCAGGGCAGTTTAGACCCTGAAACACCCTGCACACAAGAAAATCCAGAAAAACTCAGTGACATGTTTAAAAGTATTGCTTCAAAAAAGAAAATTTGCAAACAGTTATTCAAGGAAAGCAAGCCAAGAACCAGATTGAGGGAGAAAATGCAGATGGAGGAAAGAACAGTACAGGAAGGTGATAAGGAGGTTGTAGTTATAGAAGATACTGCAAGTGAAGAGATAGTACACATAGCAGAGGACAAATATTGTGAGAATATGGAAGATTTTATTGACATGCAAGGTTTAGCAGGTTCCATACCAGTAATGTTTTTTACAGATGAACAAAACAAGCTTGATGAAGGTTCAGTATTAAGGAATCTGCCTGAAAAAAGAGATTGCATAAAAGAGTAAGATTTGGATATCTAGTCCCCAGAACTGGGTCAGTGTAACAGATCTCTTCAAACATATAAAGAACAGACAAGATACCTGCAGGATATAAATGAGAAGTTAATGGTGGCAAACAAAAGATTACGAGAAGACATGGAAGATAAGGAAGCAGAATTCCAGAAACTACTGATGATTTCCAAGAACATCCTCAAGGAGAAGCGAACTATGCAAAGACAGCTGGAGCAGCTCAAAGCCCAGAAAAAGGAAAGTGACAAGGATGTGGAATTTGCTAGACTCCAAAAACGCTCGCAGGTGCTTAGTGACTTAGCCACCTTAGCTGAGGCTTCTAGAAGCCTTTAGGTGTTTAAAAGTTATTTGATTTTGAACTCCTGTTATTATGTTTGACATTTGTATGACACTTGTAGTGTAAAACACTTTGTAAGGGATTGACTCCCCACTTTTGAAGGAAGTTCGATCCATAAATTTAGGATTTATGGTTAGTTTCTAGATAGAATATTTTGGTACAAAAGCAGGTCTCGATTAGAGAAATGGAGGTTTGCAGTTTTGGGAGGAATGCTTGATCATTTGTAAGCACACCTATGTAGCATGAGCATTTTGCAGCTTCAATGACATGTTCTAGTTTTGAATAAACTTGATGATGATTTGTCCTTGTGTTATATAAATTGTCTCTCTGATAATTCAGTTATGTATATGGTCATTCATATTCCATTAAAATAATTCTTATCGTGAGATGACAGTTGTCTTTTTATTCTTATAAACATTAACAGTTTCACTTCATGATTTAGGATCATAGTACCTGGATATTGAACTTTGTGATTGATTTCATGTTATACATCATCTATTTGATTTTCTTGCAGCTCTGATTCATACCAGCCTTCACTTAAATTCTTTGATCTTTGTATAAATACTTGTATTTACCAATATGTGACATACCAGTTTTCTTTATTGTAAATTGTGTGATGTTTTGATTTTATACCAGAACTGTGTAAGCTGTACAAACAAGTAATAATAGCCTAGTGCCTTCTGGTACTGTAAGTTCCATTAGCCCTAGTTTGATACCAGCCTGTGTTTTCAATTTGATTTTATTTGATTTATGCATTTTGAACAAACATTTCCTTAAGCTTGAATCCCGTAGTCTAGGTTCAACTTTAGGGATAACAGAAGGATCGTTAGTAACTCCGTAAAGACCTAAATCCTGTAATTCCGAAAGGAAGGATCATTGAAATGATCCCGTAATTCCAATAGGAAGGATTGTCTGAGTTCTACAGATGTGTTGATCCCGTAATTCCAATAGGAAGGATTGTCTGAGTTCCACAAATATGTTGATCCCTTAATTCTTAAAGGAAGGATCGTTAGTAACTCCGTAAAGACCTAAATCCCATAATTCTGAAAGGAAGGATCGTTAGTAACTCCGTAAAGACCTAAATCCTGTAATTCCGAAAGGAAGGATCGTTGGTAACTCCGTAAAGACCTAAATCCCGTAATTCCGAAAGGAAAGATCATGTTGATGTTTTATGATGATGATGACGTACTGATTGAAAGATCAAAATATGATGATGATGCTATTGCTGATGATGATGGTGTTCTCTGATCGAAAGATCAGAATATGATGATGATGATGTTTCTTTGATCGAAAGATCAGAAGTTGCTGATGATGATGATGTTCTCTGATTGAAAGATTAGAATATGATGATGATGATGTTTCTTTGATCGAAAGATCAGAAGTTGCTGATGATGATGATGTTCTCTGATTGAAAGATTAGAATATGATGATGATGATGTTGCTGCTGATGATGATGTTCTCTGATCGAAAGATCAAAATATGATGATGATGATGTTTCTCTGATTGAAAGATCAGAAGTTGCTGATGATGATATTCTCTGATCGAAAGATCAGAATATGATGATGATGATGTTTTCTGATCGAAAGATCAGAAGTTGCTTATGATTATGATGTTGTTGATGATGATGATGTTTTCTGATCAAAAGATCAGAATGCGATGATGATGATAATGTTCTTGATCGAAATATCAAAATGTGATGATGGTGAGATCATGATGATGATGACGTTGTATTATCAAAATATGATGATGATGACATACTGATTGAAAGATCAGAATATGATGATGAGTTGATGTTAGAGTATGATGATGTTCGGTTGATGATGTCTCTAATCGAAATATCAGAGGCTGATGATAATGATGATTCTGATTGAAAGATCAGAATGTGATGATGATGATATTTTGATGCTGATATTTTGATGATGATGATGTTGATGTTTTAATGATGTTTTGATGATGATGATGTTTCTGATCAAAAGATCAGAGTATGATGATGATGTTGTTGCTGATCGAAAGTCCAAAGTGCTGAAGATGATGTTGTTGATCGAAAGTTCAAAGTGTTGAAGATGATGTTGCTGATCAAAAGGTCAAAGTGCTGAAGATGATGTTACTGATCGAAAGGTCAAAGTGCTGAAGATGATGTTGCTGATCGAAAGGTCAAAGTGCTGAAGATGTTGGTGATCAAAGCAGTCAAAGTATTAATGATGATGAAGACTGAAGATTGAAGATTAAGACTACATAATGTTGAAAAGCTTCCAATGATTTATAGATGTGTTACCCTGATGATGCTGATAATGTCCTCTATCTGTCTCCTACTATTGTTGTTGTTGATGTTGTTGTAGAATACCCTTCTCATTAAGGGGGAGTGTTGAAATATTTTAACTTCGAAGAATATTCTATATGTATCTTTTGTAGTCCCTGATGGTCCTACCGGGAGAACCACTTGTATTATCTTGTGCCCCGATGCTTCTAATCCGAAGAACTAATAAGAGTCATGAGGTTGTCCCCTTTAATTGTAAAGGTGGGTCATTAGCACCCCAGTGTGGTTACTTGTGCCTACATGTGTAACTTGAGCCTACATGATTAACTCGATCCTACATGTCGGATGAGTTAATTGAAGTGAACAGATGAATATAAATAGAGGTGTAGCTCTCCTCATTTGAACACACACTCTCACTTGTGTAGCGCACTAGTGGAGAAGAGAAGTAGCTGGAGAAGGAGGAGGATCAGGCTTTGATCTCCTTGCTGGTTTTATCTTTTATTTTTTTGGGGCATCTATATTGAGGAAGCTTTTGCTAGGTTTTTCCCTTTAGGGTTTTCCCAGGATAAATCTTTGTGTTCCTTTTATATAGTTGTGCTGATCTATCTTTCAGTGATCCTGTTTATATGCTTTTGTTATGAAAAATGAAATGAAATACTGATGTCTTAGCTAAGCATATGAAAATTTAACAGCAAGCACAATCCATATTTATGGGATGATATTTTTGAAGGAGAAAATTTAAAAAATGCATTTATTTGAGGACCTTTACCTCCTTTGTGACCCAATTCCTTGTCACGAACTCCTGATGTCTCTGTAAGCCGAGAGGGACTACATGACTATTCATATTTATCATCTTCTGCTCCAAACAAGTCTATGGAATGCACCATATCTTCTAATTTCAGTTTCCTCTTAGAGGCCTTAAGTCTGTGTCTTATTAATTCAAACGAGGAATAACACAAGGGAAGACTATTTCCTTCAGCACACTTCTTATTTTTTCCTATCTCATCCCTTTGACCTTGGATTCCAGCTTGATTTTCTCCCTTAGTAGATCTTGGTTCTATAGCTGTATATTTTGGTATACCATCCAGGTACTCCTCCTCATACTCATCGTACACAAGTGTACCAAAATCCCTTTTAAAATCATCATTAACGAACTCGGCACTAAGCAGAATGCAACCTTAAGAAAAAAAAACGGTAGTACCATCTATTTCTATATCAGGCTAATCATTTTCCTATCTAGTAAGAGAAATATTCAACTAAATAGGGACTATCCCTTTCCATTTATGTGGCCCAACCAATTTTAATGTATCTTTTATTTCACCACCATTGTCTTGACCTGATAATTTTTGGGACATTTTAAGGTTTTCTTCAACTTCCAAACAATCAGCAAACATATGTTGTAGAGTGGTTGATTTTCTTTCCAAAAGGAGTAATGATAGTTCAAGGTGAAAGATAGTTGCATAATAGATTTTAGCAGTGTTTTCAATAGGTTGGACTTCCTTTGGCATGTCATAATAAAATATTGCAAATATTTCGTTAAAACTAGACATGGCTTCACTCTCCTGCCTCTTCAGGGAATAGAATTTTGAAAGTATTTGGCCTAGCGGCATTATCCTACCCAAAAATTTCAAAAAGGTGAAAGAAAACTCTTCCCATGTACTGATGGACTTATCCTGCAGGTGTTTAAACCATTCTTTAGCATCTCCTTGTAAGGACTGGAAAAAATCCCTCATGCAAACATCATAGTGTTCTATTTCAAAAAGGTCAAAGAAATGTTCAAATGCTTGTAAATTTTTCTTAGCAGTGAGGTATTTGGATTCTCCATCAAATTTGGGTAGGTACTTTCAATTGCAGGAAAATCATGGAGGAGAGGAGGCAAGCGAAGTGGCTTGTATCATCTTGGGATACTGGGAGACACCAGGTTAGGTGAAATGGATATGTTACCAACTGTGGCTTCATGAGGCTCATAGGGGCGACCTTTAGTGTTATGAGTTTCAGATGAAATATCTTGGTCAAAATCAAATGCACAAGACGATGCACTGCTTTCAGTTCATAAAGAAGGATATACAGGAATACATTCATAGTTTTGTTTCAAGTGAAATGAACCATAGAAAGCTATTTTGATAAGTTTAGGAAAAGATAAGAACAAAATCACAAGGAAAGACAAGGAATCTTGAAAGAAACGGAAACTCGAGTATCTTATCTTCTCACCATTCATTTTCAGGCTTCACAACGAGATCATTTTACTAGCAGAGTTTGCTAGTTCTTTTTGAAAATTTGATTTTTGGGTCGTATCACCAGTGGATTCGCTAAATTCTAGATCCTTTAAGAGTGGAGTCGTCAGGTGAAAAATGCACAACCTTATTGATGTCTGTTGTTGTTCACCATCAACAACCAAATTTGAAATTATGTTGTTCATACCCAGGGATGATCTTCAGTCTTGTTCCCTGGCAACGATGCCAATTTGTTGGCACTGGAATTGAACCAAAGGTTGTGGAAGGCTCATGCTCAGGGTGACAACAGAACCTCTTTAGACTGTGCTTCTGTCCCAACACAGTTAGAGAATGATCTCTCATTTACTTAACAAATTTTCTCATGCAAGATATTCAATTGAGAATGGTCCGGAGGTTAGATTCCTGAATGGGATAGGTATATTGTTATCAGGTGTAGGTGGGATGATCAGAGAGGGGGGCCATTGGGCAATGGAGTCGATAGTCTGGGTATGGAACGTGTTGCAGGAGGTGAAGAATCGTGGAAATTTATAGACAGAGGCGAGGTAACCATCCATCTTTCAATCAGGAGATATTTAGCAGGTGACTAGTGGATGAGAGGAAACAACCCATCACGTAGAGTATTTACAGGATGAATTTTGTGTGAATTTAGAAGAAATTGTTTTAAAATGTTTGAAACAAAGGGCTGAGAGAATATAGGATGAATTCTGGCCCTTATACACTATTGTCCAAATATGAAAGAAAATAACAAACTGGAATGAAAAAAAGGATAAACATTCACATAAGGAAGTTACATATTGAAACAAAAGACGATGTAAGATTTCTTCCATGAAAAATTATCATTCCTCTGCAATTTTATTCACATCACGGAAATACAGAAACAAATTACAATGAAGATCCTTGGCCCTTGAAAGTTTCCCAACCAACCCCTTTTTCTCCCTCTACCGGGAGTATATTTATACTATCTTAGACCTGAGACTAATCTCTAAAACAAAACCTAGAAATTATTTTCATTCACAATCAGACACTAACAGTTTAGAGCATCGTAATATTGCAACAATTTTACAAATATTAACAGAAATTATGGAATAAGTGGTTGTGCTGGGCCTGGATGACAGCCCCACGTCTCTATTGTTACACCTGCAGCCCTTGAGGATGATTCCTTCTGGTCTCCTTTAGGTGAGTCACCACTGACTAGGTTTTGGAATCTCTAGCCAGTTTGTCGAGTCAGCATAGTGCCCTTTATGCCCCTTCCTTTGTGTCTCCTCCGTGTTCAAAGGAACCTTTTTGCAGGCTGTCACACCCCTAGTTTTGACCCCATTGCATTAGATGCATATGATGTATATATTGTAAGAATTATGGTGCGGAGCTAAAGGCTAAGGCCCCACCATTGATCGGTTATGCTATCTTTTGGATTTAAACTTCTCACCGATGGTATATCGGGGCATGCGGCATATATTATGGTTATCATCATGTAAATATGCCTCTATAATTAATTAAAATGAACACAACCAGCTACGGTCGCAACAACTAAATCGAAAGGGGCATGATTTTCACAAGGATAAGGATGTGGAGGAATTTGTCAACCTTGGGCCAATAAGGGAAAATACCCATGTGTCTTCTTTCTTTACTTTACCCAACCACTTTCATTGAAGAATTGCTGCTGGTGGTTGAGGTAGTTAATTGTTTGGGAGTGGGGTGACAGGACTGTCAGTCCTCACCCACACACACACTCCACCACAGTGGTTGACTTCACAATGGAAGAAACCACCGTCCACACTCACGCGGGTCTTCCACTCTCTCCACGGTAGTGCTGAAGCTCTCACGCACTTTCGATCTGCATTCTCCATTTCCTGTCGTTTTGTTCATCCTCACGCAGGAGCGAAGGTCTGTTCATTCCTCACGGTGGTATGTTCATCCACGCGCAGAGGCAGAGCTGTTCATCTTCACACAGGAGTCGAATTCTCATTCTCTCTCTCACGCACAGAACCTTCTAGGTTTTACCCACGTAGTTTTCCCCTGCGGATTTGTGGATGATGTGGTCGTATCCACTCCCCACCGACGGATTGTGGGTTCTGCATTGTTGTTCACGCTCACCCACAGGATGGAAGACTGTAAATTTCTTCCCCCAACATGGTCTGTGTAAGTCTTCCGATAGATCCATTGCCTGGGACGTGCTGTTGTCTCCCCACGTTTGTTGGTGTTGTACGTTGATACATTTTGGGACTGTTGTTTTCCCCATGCTGTGAGCCATGTTGCTGCTACGTTTTGAGGCTGCTGTGGATTGTTGAAATCGTTTTCCCCTATCTTAAGCTGTAATAGCAGATTAATTGCCTGAGTGCAATGGTTGGTCTTCGTACTGCGTTGGGAGCAGGGATCGGGGCTTAGTTTTGCTTGATAAACCTGGTGGCTGGAAACCACACAGACAGAGCTAGAGGGCTGGCCTTCTTCTCCATCACCCCTGAATAGCACTGGAAGGGNTTTAGCAAAGAAGGGACTGATTCCTTGTGTTGGGTGTGGGTGGGTGTCATAGAGGTCAGGCTAGTTTTGGTGTAGGTGTTCTTGGCTCTGTAATGGGCTCACCAGCTTAGCATTAAGCCTTTCCCAACTCCTTGATGGCCTGATAAACCCAAATTTGTTGGCTTGGCTGTGTGTTTGTATATCCTTGGCTATGTGTAAGCCTGTTAGTTCCCTTATTCCTTGGAGAATCATGCCCAGCTCGGGGGTGGCAGCATTGCTGAGAGATTAAGGAGAACACTGGCCTATGGTTGGGTGGAACGTTGCAGCGACATAGCTGGTTGTAGAACAAGTTCATCATAAGATAAGTGATCTTGTCCATTTTTACTTCTGCAACTATATTTTCTGTTATTGAATGTAATGAACATGTTGAACGAATGCTTGTCTGAATGCATGTTAATTCCGCTGTGCATGATACATAATTGTAGCTATGTCTGATAGAAAATTGCATCTGCGCATGATAAATGTTCATGTGTGCATGTTTCTACTTCAATATGTTTGCTTCAACATTCTGTTTTAGCATTTTTATGAATTCAGCATGTTTGTGGGGCTCTTAGCCCGTGTGTTTGAAGCTTGTAGTCGCGTCCTCTTCGCCAGTCGGAGGCATGGGGATGTGACACAGGGACGCAAACTGGTAGGGAAGCTTGTGTCCCCTACTTGCTCAACATTCTCTACAGCCCCTCCCTCTCCGAGTAATACTTAGACTTGGGGTCTGGACGAAGGGTTGTATTGCTTCTAGCCAAGGAAAGTCTTTGCAATGGCTTGTCATTCTTGTACCCCTCACCTTCCATGAGGTGGGCTCTCCCACAGTCAGTACAGTGGAGTGTACCTCCACTAGCACCATCACCTTTGGCAAGTGGAATTCACAGATAGGGAAATGCAGGGATTGGACCCCTGATGCTCCCACCCAAGCAACTGCTCCCACAAAGCGCAACCTGGGATAGTCTTCTTGTGTGGAGGCTTTAGGGGTAGCGAAGGTATCAGGGGCTCCTAGAAAAACACTCACGAGACATGAGTGCCTAGGAAATGTGAAACTAGAGGTGTGGGCATTTGAAGACGGGTATATCTCTCAAAATTCTTCACGTCTGCGCCCCGATGGCCAGTGTCATCCTTGGTATGGAAAACCAAGGCGATGGATAAGTGTAGAAACTAACTCACCAACCATCAATACACCCAAACAGACAAGCTTTTGAACCAAATTGTCATTTCCAACTTCTCTAACTTTTATGGATTCGCAATAAAACAAAACCTTGGGCTCTAAAAACTTTGCTAGCTCATTATCGGTATTACAAAGGATTTGGAATATGATGTTATATATATAGAGGGATGAGAGACTGGACTCTGAAATGACCGGTCAGCATTCCTGCACATTACATCATCAAGTGCCTCAATACTGACATGTGTGAGGGCATGAGACGAGTGATCTTTTACCTAATGGAGATCTAGTCATGTCGCTTCATCGGCTGCAGCACTTTACTATTTGATGCGGGAAATATTCTTGTGTGTCACCCTATATAATCAACCCCATGCTGCAAAGCACATGGAATGGACGTTCTCACATTCCCTCACTCCTATGACATAGGAAATAGAATGATCTCCCTCATTGTGCTTGCCTTGCTCCATGTGAAGAGCGGATTCGTCAACTACTCCCTTACTTCCACATGCCAAACCACATGGAGATTACCCATCTTTAGGTGATATGGATCTGCCACAGGGATGATTTCTACTGTACGTATGCTACAAATCACGTTCGGGGAATCGATTAACCTATTGAGAGGAAAATCATGCATGGGAACGTCTCCTCTATTATCAGATCTGTCATGGATTTGATACCTACGACCTTGAGACCTTCTCAACCCTTCGATTTGGGCGTCTTTCACCTGTCGTCCACGTTTCTTTAAACCCTAGCCACGGATTCATGATCATCCTTCATCGGGACCGTCCAATCATGGTCACATTAACATTTTTCCAATATTTCCCTCGTCTATTTGAGTGAGCACTTTCAAGCCACAGAATTCTCCACGCTCATTGATCAATCCTGACCCTTCGTCATGATCATTGACCTCTGCAGCTAATACCCTCTTTTTGCGATTCAGAATCGCGACTTTATCTATGCTAGTTCGGACTGCGAAATCATCTACGACCGTGGATGTGCACCGAATCTTTATTCTACCGTCAGGTATCTCTGCTTTTTAATTCATTTCATGATTCAGAAAAGCTCTTTCTTCCGCTCATGTTTTCCCAGTGGGATCACCTCAGGCCTTTGATCAGGCTTCTCCTTGATCTCAACCTTTCATCACTTATCCTCTTTAACCGGTTTCATAAATACCAAATTTAAATCTTTCCTCACATATTTGGCCTATGGAACCACGCTCCATCATTGATCTTCTCCCTTGTGAATCTAGATCGTTGATCTACAACGCCCCTTTATCTCATTTCCGCTGCTGCATGTCTTGATATTTGGAAGGATACACCTTCGTAGATCGAGATCCCTTCTCCA
The DNA here is from genome assembly GCA_001517045.1 of Pseudotsuga menziesii. Classification (NCBI taxonomy): domain Eukaryota; kingdom Viridiplantae; phylum Streptophyta; class Pinopsida; order Pinales; family Pinaceae; genus Pseudotsuga; species Pseudotsuga menziesii. Next base: position 683,992 of record LPNX010675795.1, read on the forward strand.
TCTGACAGTCTTAGCTGACGAAAGCTGTAAATTACATAACGTGAGGGGTGTTTGTATAATTCTTCATTGAACAAGACCCTTTTTCAAATCCTTCCAAGCCCATAACTCGATAGTTTCAAACAGAGTGCTAACACATAGTTTGTATTTTGAGATAAATTGGCTGAAGTACTTTTTATTAAACGAATTGATATATATATCGTGTTAAAGGACTCTGTGATGAACTGTTATACTAAGGAATTATTGATTGTATTCAGGATAATGATATCACTATTATGTTATGCTTATAAGTCTATCCAAGTTTTTGCTGGTATTTTGCTATTATTTGCCAAATTTTTTCTAGCCATGGTGTATGTAGAACCAAATAGGTATTCGTTAGACATGTCTTCCTCTAGTGAGGTGAGTTTGGGAAGGCTAGAGGAAAGTGATACATCTAGTAGGTCTACAAGGGCTAGATCAACTAGATGTTAGAAAATCAGAAGAAAATTCAATAAATGCATGGAATTTTTTCTCAGAGGAGGGGGGTCATGTTCCTATGACGATGAGACAATAGGAGACATCGAGGTGCCCTTAAGGTACAAACACCTAGTGAAACAATGGTTACCTAGGGATATTCCTCAAGTCAACATTGATTTTTGTGTGAATGAGAGGATATATAGAATTGCACCATCGTCATTACATGGATGGCATAAAGGTCGGATATGGCAGATGTACAAAATTGATGTAGTATGTTGGACCCTCTTACATCTACAATGATTAGAAGCACCTAGTCCAATATACACGAAGTATGTGTAGATATAGGTTGTCGGCAAATTATTTACAACTGAAATATAAAGATCAAAATAAAGGAGCAACGTTGTACATTGACGAAAGGCCAAAAATAACTGGGAATATTGCAGAATTTATAAACAGTACACAACCAGGGTCTACAATTAAGCAACCCAACTGCATATTTGAGTTGCGTGAAGAAAACCGTGTCTTTGTATGTGCTATTAAATCTATAGCTACTGGGGAAGAGCTGCTTATTAATTACAATTTGAATCGAGTAGATACAAACATGGTTAGTATGGATGTGGTACATCCAACAATTTGTCCAACCTTTTATTAATTATTTTAACCTCTTTAGGATTTTTCGTTAGCAGATAATTATAATTTTTTATTAAATTTTCTATGTTGACTTTGCAGGGAGGTGATGGGGGGCGCATCACCCCAGCAATAGGTGAAAGGAGTACACAATCCGCGAGGAAACATGTATACATCAAAATGTTATGTTATTTAATTATTTTAGTGAGTATTTTGGTTTCATTAGGTAATATTTAGTATGTTTTTTTATGCACGGTTCTGTTAGAGAAACCTCCCTCACAGTAGATGTTGGTAGACCTACCTCAAGGCGGTAGGTATACATCAATATTGCTATTGTAAAAATTTAGGATGGACGAACATATCCATTGTTATGTTTTTTCAATAGTACACTTGGTTCTTTTATATAATATTATCTATTTTTCATGCAGAGTGTTGATTGGGGAAGCCACCTGAAAATTGATCAGACAACTATAGCCTAGGGGAAACAAGTAAACATGAATGTAATTCTACATTTTAAATACTTTAAAATTGTACACGTATAACATGTAGCATAATGTTTATTTTATTATGTATTTTTTCGTTATTATGTTTTTAATCATTATGATAATGTTGTCTACTTTTTTTGCAAGTGGATGATCGGGGAGAGTCCCCAGTTGTTGATCAGACGACTACAACCTCGAGGAAATAGGTAAACCTGAATGTAATTCTACATTTTAAATACTTCAAAATTGTACACATGTAAAACATGTAGCATAATGTTTATTTTATTATGTATTTTTTCGTTTTTATGATTGCGTTCATTATGATAATGCTGTATACTTTTTTTGCATGTGGATGATCGGAGAAAGTCCCCAGCTGTTGATAAGACCACACCATCATCTAGGCATCAGGTAAAACTAGATGTAATTCTATGAATATTTCATGATAGACAATTTTTTTTAATATAATTTTTTGTGCAGATTATTGCTTCAATAACTAAGCAATGTTTTATATATTTTTGTTGTAGACAAAAGATTCAGTTTATGGAACAACAAATCAATAGTCTTTACAATATAAAGTCTACTAGTTGTTAAATGATGCTGACATTGGTTCTTCTATAGACCCATTGAAGGTGCTACAAAATACCATGAAAAAACAACATGAAGAAATGCTTTGTCTGGTTGCATTGACAATTCCACAGACAAACGAGATCAAAGAAAAGGTTCAATTGTTTATCCATAGATGTTAAGCCTTGAAAATAAGTTGTGGAATCATATTTTAAATTCATTTAGAACTTTATAATTTATAATTTTATATGATAGTGGACTTATAATACAATGATTTGTATTTATAGGAAATTCTACAACCACACACTGGTTGTGAAGGAGGTTTTGGTCCCAGTGAGAAAACCACTCCACGTACACCACATACTACACCCTTTTTGTCCAATGAACAGTCGGCAAAAAGATCCACGACACCCCCAAAGCTAGTAGAGGCTACAGTCGATGCTGATCAACGCACAACAGATCGTGCAGAAGAAGGGGTGGAGGTAGGGTTTGATACTAATGTCGATGCTAAAGTAGCATTTCCTATATATTCTCATGTCACTAGCATGGGTTCAATAGTGAAAAAAGTTTTGGTGAACAATGAAATTGTTCCAATAAATATAGAGAATATTTTGTGTAATTATAGATTGTTCAATTCAATTTTTATAATTTGTTTCTAATATACCGATAATTTTTTTAATGTTAACCAATGATGGAATGATTGTTTTTCAAGAAATGATGTATTTTATAAAAATCTAAATGATTTGTCCTTGGAGATATTCGGGCCCACCATCCACACATGTTGGGACAGACAACAAAAATATTTGAAGGATGAGTTGACTAATCGATTGGTTGGTCGGTTTGGTAAAGATACCTTCAATACATAGAAGGTCCTAAAGAAGGCTTAAAAACATTTGAATATTTTTTGATACCAATATAGGGTTCACCTAGAAAAAAACCCTAGGTATGAGCACCCTCCAATGATTCCATCAAGGGAGTGGAAATCCCTAGTGTAAGATGGAAAAGAGAAGGGTCCAAGAAAAGCAAGAAAGCCTAGAGGTATGCAATACATTCCACAATGTAATGGTAAAGCTTATTATTATTATTAATTTTTATATCGAATTTGGAACATCGACTAACGTAATTCAACACTTAATTAGGTTGTCAGACACATCAAAGGCCACCAAAGAAAGACTGAAAAAAATTGGTCAACACAAGCTTGGGCCTGGTGGTTATTCGAATTTGGGGGCATGATTTGTAAGTATCGAAAACCTGATACTGCATCCAAATAATATATAGAAATTATTTTTGATTTATTATGGTGCAAAATGTAAAATTAATGAGGGATTCAAAGAATTACCCACTCATGAAGACTTGAAGCTTGGCTTCCAACACGGCTTTGAAGTTGTTGTCGAATGATGAAAATTTTTGTCTGGGCATACATGATACTCTGTTGATCCATCTAGTACACAGGTATATAAAAACTATATAGTTTAATAAAAATTTATTGATTCCCATGCAATTTATTCATCATAAAAAATTAACATAAACCATTTATTCTGTTTTGAGCAGGAAAGTAATGGTCCCGTTAATGTCGAGGATGTACACCAACTAGTCGAAGATCATGCTTTGATTCCTGGTAATGAATTTATTAATATGCTACTGTTTTGTATAGATAATTGCAGTTGATGAACATTAATTATAATTCTCCACAATTCAACTGCAGAGCATGTAGATGTAGGTAAAACTAAACAGGTTGAGCCTGGATAGGATAATGATGAACATGATGATGTTCCCACGCCAGGTAAAAAAACACCTTTGTACTATTTTTTTTATTGAATTACTTGTAATTATAAAAACAAAAAAAAAATAATGAAACATTTTCACATTATTGCAGCAATTCCGAGCCCCTCGCCGCAAGTTCAACCTAGCGAGCAATCTACTAGGGAGACCAATCAACAAATTCTAGAAGATGCGATTCTTGCTAATTATGTAAAGAGAAGAAAAGTAAAAACGAAGTGACTGAAGAAATTTTGAGTAATTCTTTTTTATAACACAATGTAGTGCATGGTGTTTTCCGCTATTGAATCAATGAATGGTTAAATGAATTCTTTAATGAATGGTTTATTGAATGGTTTTATCAACTATTGACTAAATAAATGGTTTAATGAATGTTTTTTTCATATATTGAATGAATGATTTAATTAATGGTTTAATGAAATATTGTTTCAGCTATTGAGTGAATTACTTTGTAGTAAATTGTTATTTTCAAGTAGATGCATTGGGTTTTGGGAATTGAGAGTGATGTGAGGGGGGAGGGGTCATAAGAGCTTCCACCTTCACATGGTTGGTATTTTTTAGTAGAGAATATTAAATTATTCTTGAAATAGAGAGGAGCTTAATGAATGGTAAGGAAGTATACATTAAAAACAATTATTTCTATAATTGTAGTGTTTAAATTTTACTTTTGTTATTTGAATCATCCATTGGGACTTGTTTTTTTTTTAGACCATAACAGAGGGAAGATTAATTGGTGTCTGGTGAATCAGCCACCGAGTGCTTCATTACATAGAGAGCTTCGCCCGGGAAGTCAAAATTCTTGAGCTTGGTATGCCCGTAGGTTCCAGGGACAGAACGCAAATAAAGACTAACAAGGTGACAGAGAGTTTTCTAGAACAGACAGCAGATCCAATGACAACGAGTTGGGGAGCAGAGGGAAGAGGGGATGGGAATAATTGATGTCGGTGTTCTCCATGATTTTGACAGACGCTTCCAGCTTGGCGATTATGTTTCCAAAATCTCCTGTAGAGTTTGCTTTGTCGTTGAACTGTGTGTAGGCCACCTCCTGGACGTATTCCAATCCACCTCTGGAGTCTTTGATCTCCTCTTTGAATTTCCGTAGCTCTACGATGAGAGTTTTCCACTGGGAGAGATCTTCTGCAACAATTGATTGCAACAGGTCTCCTTGTTTCTCTGACTTGGCCATGAGGAGGTCGAGGGCTTGCTGTATTTCAAGTCGCTCCTCCACCTACTTGTTTGCCAGAAGAAGATCCCATCAATGCGAGCAGGATCTCTTCTGAGCTTCCTCTTGCTACGAGTTGGGACAGAGTAATTAGTTCGAAGGGGTGAGATGGAGATCCCTCTCGATCTAGTTATGTGTCCCAAGAAGTCACTGATGACTATGACAAGGTCCGGGGGAATCTGATGCGCGAGTAGAGCGTGCTTGACAATAGAGAGTTTCTGACACCAGTATCTCACGGATGTCCAAAAGATATTCCACTTAAATAGCCTGCCTGACTTATGGAATATTGCAGATTGATTCTCTGTCATCTACAGAAATGATGCTCCTGCCCAGGAGAACGGCTCTGTTTGCTTCAGCGTCAGCTTGACCATTGAGGTCTCGTAGGACATGGAAGAAATGGATTTTCCGGAACTTAGAGGTGATCATGTTGATTTTGTGGAGGATCCTTGAGATGTTGAGATGGAGCGAGAGCTTCTTTAGGACCAACACTTGGATGATGATATTTGAATCTCCGAAAACTGTAAGCTCAGAAATGTTGTTAATTTGGGCCTGCTTTAAACCTTGCCAGAGAGCTAATGCTTCAGCCTTGTTGTTTGAGTCCAGTCCTAATCCCTAGGCGTAAGATGAAAGAATTACATTCTCTGCATTGAGAAGGATCCCCCCTGCTCCAGCTTGTCCTGGGTTTCCTTTGGAGGCCCCATCGAAGAAGAGGCTGCATTCATTTAGCGAAGCTCTCCATTTTAGGAATTTGTTTTCATCCAGATGGACTTCCCATCTCTCATGGGTTGTGATTTCCTTGGTCGTGGGGTTGTATTTGAGGGAGAAATTAGTCAACCAGCTAAATTCGGGGGTATTTAGATTTCTGGAGTTCGAAAGGGATCTTCTGGATTCATCGACTTCACCTATTAAAGCTTTGCATTTGGCTACCACCTTGGTACTGGGGCTTACCTCATCTTTGAAAATGCGTATGTTACGCTCTAGCCAGATCTTCCAGCATATTACTTTGGGAATCCACATCCAGATTGTCTTGAGGAGATTTTTCTTATGAATATCAAAAGGAGAGTTTCTAACCTAGTTGGAGAACAGATCGGTTAAGTTTCCAGGGATGTCTATACTAACATGGCTAAGATTGAGCACCAGATTCCAAACTTCCACGGTATAGGGGCAGGTTAGAAGCAGATGATTCATTGTTTCTTCTTCTGAGCGGCACAGGGGGCACCTTGAAGGGCCTTCCATTCCTCTTCTTTTGAGATTTTCACCTGTGAGGATGCTGTTGTGAGCTGCGGTCCAACAAAAGTGGTCAATTTTGGAGATAAAGGGGAATGTCCAGATGAAGTTCCATTTTTCCGAATTAGGAGCTGCATAATACATGGTTTGAAGAGATCTGTACCCCTCCATGATAGTATAACAACCTGAGAGCTGACCCCAGCCTCTTATGTCTTTGGAGGCCTCTGTCAAAGGCGCTTTACCTTGTAGGAGATGAATTAAAAGATCAACTTCATATTTTAGTTCCAAGGGGACATTGCCAAGGTTCCAGTCTTTCCATATTTGATCTCCTTCTTCCTCCCAGCTGGAGATATCCCAGAGAGTTTCTTTTTTTCTAAGCTGCAACCATCCTTTTAAATTCCCAATTTCTGAGATCTGTCCTAGAGGTTGATCTCCCAAGATGGAGTCCTCCCAGAGGTTTATTTTTTTCCCATTCCCTTGGATCCAATAAAGGAGGTTTGTAAAGTGCTCTATAGCCTTAATACAGAGACTGAAGATTGGGGAGCCTTTCTTGCATTGGATTGGCTTGTCTAGACATATTAATCTTGACCCTGGGAAGTACTTTTTCCTTATGAATTTTTTTCTCCAGCTTTCGCGGCCTAAGACTAGACTCCAAAGAATTTTCGCTCCCATGGCCAAATTCTGTCTGGCTAGGCTTCTGATTTGCAGGCCTCCTTCCTTGTAGGGATTTTGGATTTTGTCCCAGCTTACTAGATGGATTCTGTGAAGGTTTCCTTTACCTCCTTCCCAGAGAAATTTCCTTATTAGTCCTTCCATTTTCCCAATGATGGAAATAGGAGCAGAGAGGATGGAGTTTTGATAGATCGGGATACTTATCAAAACCGATTTGAGAAGCACGGTCTTCCCTGCCTCGTTTAGCCAGTTAGATCCCCAGTTTTGAATTCGACTTTTGAATTTATCTAGGATGGGGTTCCATTGATTAGCTTTCGGTTTTCCTTTGGAGATTGGCACACCAAGATATGTGATGGAATCCCAATCATGAACCGCTTCCATTCCTAAAATTCTAGCTATCGTGCCCAAATATCTAACAGTGCAATTCCAACCATAGATCTTGCTTTTTTGGAAATTAATCTTGTTTCCTGAGACTTGTTTGTAAATGGCAAGCTCTTGATTGAAATGTCTGGCTGCTTGGGTGCTGGCTCCTCCCATTAACAAAGTATCATCCACAAATTGCACATGGTTAATATTTTTTACATTTGCTGCCATTTGGAGACCTGGAAAAACATTCCTTTGTTGGGCTTCAATCAATTGGAAACTTAGAACAGAAGCTTGAATAGCATAGAGCAGGGGGAAGAGGGGGCAGCCTTGTCTTAAACCTCGGGAGGCTTGGAAGAAATCAGTGGCTCAGCCATTGACGAGAGTGGAAATCCAGGGCGAGCTTATGCAGTGTTGGACCCAGTTTACAAAGGAAGTAGAAAAGCCAAGTTTCTTCATGACTAGGAACAGAAAATCATGTCTTACCCTGTCGAATGCATTGGCCAGGTCAAGTTTTATCACCATCCCCTCTTCTTTGATTTGGAGGTTGGAATGAATGGCTTCTTGGACCAGCATAATGTTATCCTGAATCTTGCGCCCTTTGATGAAACCCCCTTGGTTTTTCGGGATTATTCGGGGCAGTAATTTTTTGAGCCTGTTTGCAATTATTTTGGTTACAATTTTGTAGCTCAGGTTGCAAAGAGAGATGGGCCTGAATCTGGAGAAATAGACGGCCCCTTTTTCCTTTTGGATCAGAGTTAGGAAAGCTGAGTTTGCGCTCCCACCCAGCTTGTTGGTGGTTTGAGTATGTCTTACCATTTTGAGAAGGTCTATCTTTATCGTGTCCCAACAGGAGGTATAGAATCTTGCTGTGAAGCCATCCGGCCCCAGAGCACTATCATATTTCATTCGGAACAGGGCTATTTCGAGCTCCTTCATTGAAATAGGGGCTGTTAGGAAGAGGTTATCTGCCTCTTGGACAAGGTTGGGGATAAGTTCAAAGGGATGGTCAAGAGGGTTAAGAGGGTCTTCCTCCGGAGCAGTGAACAAGTCTTTGAAGGTGTTGAAAGCAGCCTTTTTAATATCATCAAATTTTTTTACCAATGATCCTTGATAGTTAATCTTAGTGACATCCTTGTAATTTTTCCGGGCCTCCGCTTTCTTATGGAAATAAGAGGTGTTTTTGTCACCACTTTCTAGCCACATGCTCCTAGATTTTTGGCGCCAGTATTCTTCTTCTACTCTGCTGGCTTGATAGAAAAATTTTTGGAGGTCTGTTTCAATTGCTTGGATCTGAGGGGAGATAGTGATAGATTCCATGGCTAGCTAGTGATTTCCAAGCGCTTTTTGAGCTTCAATTCTGCACGAAGAGGGGGATTTGATGCTTTTGGCCCAGGATTTTAGGTCCTTTTTCAGCCTTTTAATTTTCTATTCCCAGGAGTAGGTGGGGGATCCAGGGAATGGGATGGACCAGGAGTCAGAAACTACTTGGAGAAAGTCCTCTTGGAGGATCCAGAGAGGGCTGAATCGGAAGGGAATTGGGCCCAAGTTTGGTTCAGAAGAAAGCTCCAGAAGGATGGGTTTATGATCTGAGATGCAGTTAGGGAGGATTTTGGAAGAGGCCAGCAAACCTGTGGTGAGGAAATCTGAATGGACAAGAAATCTATCTAAGCGAGCTGCTATGTGACCAGGGCCCAGTATTTTGTTTGTCCACGTGAAATTTCCAATAGAGGGCTTAATGTCAATGAGGTCCCATCCCAGGATAATGTCCTCCATCCATTCTCTGGATTGGTCTCTTATTGGGGAGCCTCCTTTATTTTCATCAACTGAAAGCGTAACATTGAGGTACCCTCCTAAAATAATGTTTCTAGGATTGTGCATGATAAGGAAGGATTCCAATGAATCCCAACAGTGAGTTTTTTCAGAGAGGAGATTTGGAATGTATAAGTTGAAGAGACTTACTTGTAGACCGGAGTCTTTATGGTAGAGTTTGGTATAGATCCAGTGCATGCTGCAGTAATCGGTGAGTAGATCAAATTTGTATGCATCCCAGAAGGTAGCTATTCCTCCCGAGGCTCCTCTAGAGCTGATTGCTTTCCCAGGTCCTTTTTTCAAGAACATATTTCTAGCTTGGTAGAGGATTGAATCCTCCAGTTTCATCTCTTGAACAAACAGGATGTCAGGCTTGTTAATTCTTATGATATCTTTCAGGGCTTCTTCTTTGACTTTAGAGCCTAGACCTCTGCAGTTTCAGGATACGTATCGCATTTAAACTTTCTTTGGGGTGGTGGCCCCTTTGGGAGCCAGGCCTTTCTTTGATCTGGTGTTTATCATCAAATTGATGGTTTTCTATGTACCTTTGTTTATGTCTCGACGAGTTTTCTCTTCTCTATGCTTTTTCTTTGATTTGCGACCTCTAGAAGACTGAATCGGAGTTGCATGTGAGTTGTTAGTTTCAGAGGCGTCTTCATCAGTGAACCCTCCTGGATCAGAGTCCAGATTGGTGGGTTCATAATCCAGATCTTTAGGATTTGCAGGTTCCGACTCAGGGATGGACGGGCCTCTTGAGGATTATGTTGGTTGTGATTCTTCTGGGGCTTGAGGTGATTCTTCCTCATTATCTCCTTGGGGTATTTCTCCAGGCTCTAGGGATTCTCCGGAAGCATGCTCTGTATTATTTTCCAAGACAACTACTTCTATTACTAGGTCTTGATGAGTGATTGCCTTATTCGATGTGGCGGTCTTGTTTGGATCTGCTGTTGATTTCCCCACTGCTGGTTCTTTGCCTTTGGCAGATTCTTTTGGATCAGGTATTTGCACAGTATTTTCCGTTCTTTTTTCTTGATTTTTGGGTGCCGATTTTCCTTTCTTGACTTTTTTCCAGCCTTGGGTCTCCTCCTGAGGTTGGGATTTGGGGCAGTTCCTTTGGAAATGACCGTGCTCATGACAGTGCCTGCATTTGAAAGGCAGCTGCTCATAGTCCAGTTTTTTATAGTGTTGCCAAGAGCCAATGGATATTTTGATTACTTCTGGAAGTCCTACTTCAAGATCGACCTCAACATAGACCCTGGCACAGGTGTATTGCCCCTTTGGATCTGCTTTGTCGATGTATCTTCCCAGGCCGTTTACAATCTTTTCAAGTGCATCAGAATTCCAACAGTGGATTGGAAGGTTTGGGAGGCGAACCCAGACAGGAACCTCTTTTGGGACATCCACATTTGGGTCGAAGTCAGGAGTCCATCGATTGAGGTATAAACCTTGAGAGCCCATGAAATAAGGTCCGCTTCTGAAGATTAGATCGCGGTCTTCTTTGGAGATGAATTCGAAGATGTGAAAACCCCTTCCCACTGGGTAGCAAGTCACACTATGTTTCAGAAGAGGCCTCCAGTTTCGTTGAATCCAGTCATCTGTTGTTCTTGTTGATGGGCATAAACCCATAAACTAGCCAACCAACCTTCGTTCTGCCAAGGCCAGGGCTGTTTCGATGGCCTTCTCTTCTGGCAGGGCGATTACAGGGATTGCGTCAAGTTTTTTTATGAATTTCGGAATAGCAGGGGTCGAAGGTTTTCCCCCAGAGGGACTAATGAGCCTTCAAAAAGATTCTAACACCGATAATGGCGAGGAGGGAGGGGGATCCCCTCCCCCAGGAGTAGCCATGGCGACTGCAACTTGAGCGCGCGTGCCTCTAAACCTTAGAGCGTTTCCCTAGCGCGCATCCACTCAAGCCCGTCCTAAATCCCATGCTGCATGCATGTTCATAATTATCCAAATCATTGCTTCATCCATTGGAACTTGTTACAGATAACGTTGGGAAACATTTTCATAGTTCAAATGAAAAAAATGGCATTTTGGTGTCATTGATGGTGTTGTATACATACTTTTGTGGTTCTCCATGTTTCCTTAGGTGATCTCTTATTACCAATTACTTTACTTGAATAGTATTGTAATTTACATTGTTGAATTAAAAAATTTCAACAACAACAAAATGTTCATTAATATTGTTCTTTGTAATCATTGAGACAAACTGCTGAAACTATATATTTATTTGATAGGTCATAACAAGAAATTATAGCAACAGAAAAATATTTGTAGTATGTTGAATGATGTTTTGAAAGGTAAAGCAAAAGAAGACAATGCGAAGCTCCACAAACCAAGGTAAGTTGTAACAAAAAAAAATATAAATAGTATCGGCAACATATTCGTAATTCTCATGCATATTTTTCTTCAGTTAATTTTATTTGTATTCCATACTTGCTGAATTTCTACGATTCTTTGTTCACTATAATTTTAACTTTCTTGAATTGATAATAGAATATATCAAATATGCTTTGAAGTCCAAAAACATGGACAACATGTTTTGTTTCCTAAAAATGTTAGGTTCCTGTTGTCGGTTTTGAATGGTTTTCTTTGTAGTAGAATCGTTGTCAAAATAATAGATACAATTTTCACATCTTGCTAGATTGCAGATACAAACCCAGGATTTCCCAAGATCTCTATATATGGTAAAAAGTGATCATATCAAAGAGATGTGAATTTTCCTTGATCTATATAGCCAGAGGTTGTAAATTCAGTTTATGTATTTGTTGATCGTTCTTCATCCACGTAATCACCAACATGGAATCTACACAAACCTAAATTCAATGAATACCTTTCACAAGTGTTTGAGATCTTCTCACAACAAAACATTTCTCTTGGTCACTAGGGATATAGATCTTGGTCCATTCACTATTTGTTATAATCATGCTTGGTTCACTTTATCAAACACTCATAGTCCTAGAAATATACTCATGGTCCACCCATAATCCATTCAGCTATGTTCTAAATTTTGGAATAGAAGATAAAAGTATTAAAACTTGGGCCAAGACATATTCTATAGATATGTCAAAGGAAATAAAACACAACAAGAAAATAATTAAACAATACTAAAATGAAGAAGTAGGGATCTAGGGGTAATCAAGGAACAAAACAAGTAGCAATTACAAAAAGATTCGATCATACATTCCAAAAGAGGAGATTAAATCCAAGAAACCTACAGCTTAAGGAAAATAGTAAGAACATTAATTTTTTCATAGTTGAGCCAACTTCAGATTAATATGGAACCATATCTCAAAATTTTCCATTCTAAATGGAACAAAGAAAAAAATATCCAATAACAAAGACTGTTTCATATAACCCTCATCAAGCCATTCTTTTTGCATAAACGGTGGCAAACATTTAGATTTTCCAAGTATTGGTCTTAGATTTTCCCATATTGGTTGTTTTCCTAACCAAACATATTGAACCAAGTATTTAGATGTAAAAAAATTGGTGTCACATAATTTACATTAAATGGCATGTGAATGACATATCCCCCATACTGGGTTATAAAGAACCTCATTACTCTATGCAATCCTGTCCTAGCGTTTGAATCCTCAAACCCTAATTCTTCCACTCTTACATCATCATAAGCATATGAATTCCATGTAGAATCAAGAATACAATAACTCTATGATATTTTCCTAGCCTTACATACCATAAGAATAAAGATAAAAAAACATACAAGGTGTTAAATCTACTCTCCATGTATTCTACTAGGATAGAAACCTTAGTGTTACAACACGATACATAATAGCCTTCATTCACAATGGTGTATTCTTCTCTAGGGTTTGCATGTATAACACAAACCTTGGTCATCACAGATGAGCAAGCTCTCCTAGAACATCTAAGATGTTTATCATCCCTTGTCTTCTCCTAAGGTTTTCACTTGAACCCTAAGTCTCCAAGACAAGTACCATGAAGGGTACAAATGATGAATGAGTATGAGATATTTCTCCTCCCTTATATATGCAAGTAGGTGAGGGAGGATAACATAAAATAAGGATAAGTTTTCCTATAAGTAACCAACATTGAGAAACCACATGGAGCACTCTACAATCCAAAGTTGTGCATGTGAAACTAGGGTTTTTTCCAACCCTGAAAGTGAGATTCCCTCCAAATCAAGATCGTGGGATCAATTACCCTCGTCCAACATGGTTTGGTCTCCATTAGGGTGTTACTCCTACACTCCCTATTCCATGTTGTCTTGGTGTCCAAGTTCCCTTGTGTAAGTTGTTGTTCTAATTGTGTGTCCAATTCCTTCTCATATTTACAGTGGCTACTCGGATATGTACCAATGTGGTAAGTAAGCTAGAATTCTCCTCCTCAATATATGTGCTTGGGTCCATCACCAACCTCCATGAAGTATGCTATAAATTTATGGCAATTTAAGTTCATTTCTTGCACACAAGCTTATGGTGGCATTTTTTGGATGATGTTGGTGAAATGTTTTACAAGGAAATTTTGATGTCATAGTGATTTTTTGTGGCCAAAATAGTAAATAAAAAAACATAGAAAATGGAAATTACTTGCATTGGAAAGATACACATTCTGGACAAAGAAGCATGAATTGACATGGGCATGTTTTCCTAGGACAAGGAGGTAGGTTTAACAAAGGCCATTTTACCCATAGGAGGAACATTTCTTAGTGCAAATTCATGCTAACTTGTATAAATTTGGGAATTATAACTTTTAATGTTATTTTGAAATTTCACTTCTCTCCAAAGGTTTCCCATATTCAATTCTTATGAATATTCAACCTTCGGATGATCTTGAATATAAATAATAGTAGAAAACTATGGACGATATTTCACTTTACATCAACTAAAATCCACTAGGAATTGTAAGAGTAAGGATACCAAGTGTATGCGAACAAGTTTCAGGTAGTTTAGGCACACTTTTCTAAAGCTAAGCTATATTTGAAATCACTTTAATTATTTTAGATTTACAATATTAAGTACGAATTATTATCTTTAAGGTGATTGTCAAATCACTCAACAATTTCAACCCTTAATATGTCAAATTAGCATGAACAATAACTTTTTAAAATTACTTAATCAAGAAGTCAATGAAATATGAAAATCAAATATGCAATTACATTGGTATTGGATAGATGAAAACTTCATATATGAGTTTTTCATAATTAAGTACATGTACATGCCACAACTTTTTCACAAATATGGTACCATTTTTCAACCTATCCAAAACCCTCGCTAGGGAACTCATGAAAACCCTAGCCACCACCAAATATTGTGTCAAACAAGCTCTCCACATTAGCATGGCTTAAACAACTATATTGTGTCACACAAACTCTCCACATTAGCATGGTTGTCTTCCTCACTGTTTTCACACCCTAGCCATGTTAAATTGTATACGTGTGTGGAAAGAAAAATCTAGTGTTTTCCTCCAAATATACTTTCCTGCCCTAGGTTTTGAATCCTCAAACCCTATTTATTCCACTCTTAAATAATCATAAGCATCAAGAATTTCATGTAGCATTAATAATACAAGAACTCTATGATATTTTCCTAGCCTTACATACCATAAGAATAAGGATCCAGAAAACGTACAAGGTGTTAAATCTATTCTCCATGTCTTCTACTAGGGTAGAAACCTTAGTGTTACAACAAGAGACATAATAATCATCATTGGCAATGTTGTATTATTCTCTAGGGTTTACATGTTTTTTATTATCAAGATGGATATTGACTAGTTACAGTCCAATAAGCTCCAAACACATAGGTGAAGTCAAATATCTAATAGATTTTGATCCAAACAAATCCAATTTACTAAGAAATAGTTGTAGTAGTTTCATCAATAGAGAAAACAACATTAATTCACTAGATCACTACTTTTCAAGTGTATGTTTTTTTCTCTGCTATATATCATTTTGATTTTTGCTAGGAAACCGATTTTGTCTTTGTTTCTTGATATTGAAGCTTTGATTTTGTATTTTTTCTTGTGTAGGTATATGTGTACCATTATAGGAATGAGTGACCTTGATCATGTTAAATGTCCAAAATCACAATGGTGTAATATCCAGGTATTCCTTGGTGGAAACACATGCTTCATTTCCTGTCAAATTTCTAAAGTAAGGGTTCCCGAAGCTAAGATGTTACTAAAAGTTTTAGCTCTTCATGTATGATTGTCTTGTCATCTTATTTAATGTGTTTTTGTTTATTTCCCAAGCAGGTTGGGTGGGTTGAATCAAGTGTTGGTGAAAGGCACTGCATTTTTTTGCGATATTGAGCTTATTGCCACTGCATTTTTTCATTTTTCCTCCACATTTTTTAAGCCCAAGCGCCCACGGCAGCCTGGAATGATGGGTAAAATCTATCCATCCACTTTAATAAATATTGAACTTTCTAGACATAAAATTTGAGGCATTCTTGTACCATTTATAAAATCATTATTGTATGGTCCTTTTGTCCCTAATGTTATATGTTGTATTTTCAAAAATTGTTGCAGTGGTTTTTGTTCCCTGTTTCCTTCAATGTAGTTGTGAGTATCTAACTTAAGATGATATCATGTTGATTTTTTTTCCATCTCCATGCCATATGAGTTAGTATGTGTAGTGTACATTGTCTTTGACAAAACATGAACATTTATTATATGTTGTTTATTTGATTCTTTTCGCTTCTACTCATTTAGCTAGTATTTGAAACTTTAGAGATTTAGGTTGCTCCCTACTTAAGTGATGGTCCTCAAATAGGCCCAAGTTATGATGGTCCTCTTCCCACCACTTATATTTGCTAGAAATCAAGAAAGTATCCTGATTATACATATGGAACTTTGTGGATCAACAATACTCATCAAACACTTATCTTTGATGGGAATCAAGAATGTGGACCTGATTATACATATGTAACTTTAAATTTCTAATTGGAACGTCTCTCTCATGAATTAAGAAACCCCTGGTGAATTTGATTTGTACCTCTCTTGGAATTTTAGAGTCTGAAATTCAACTTGTATGAAGAGGGACTCCAAAACAAGGATTGCAGCTCAAAGTCCAACTATTAATTAGAGATTTGTACAGATCCGAAACATATCTATTTCTAGCTCCCTGTAACCAAAAACTTGGTTCTGAGACTAAGCACCAATATTGACATTCATTGAATAATTATTCATCACTTCTCCCAAAATTTGAATCATGTTTCATTATATAAAATGAAATAGAAACAACCAAATTAGTTCCAATTGTTGCAATGTTGAGAGTGAGTTTAAATGAAATGAAATTATGAATGGTTGCATATAGTTTGTGTTGCATAGGTTCAAATATATCAATGTTGTTTTGTACCTTAAAACACATAAATATGTACAAGTCTAAGACTACTCATAATTGTTTTAAGTTATAAAAATTCTTATGGGAACAAAACCTCTCCAAGGTTGAATCATCCTTCCCAAACTCTTCCATAAATAGGGTTCATAAAGATGGCAAAAACCATATCCAAGGGTGGTTATTCTAAACATGACACATGATGAGGGATGGGGTACCTTAAATGTGGACAAACTTCCTCAATAGATTACAAATTCTAGCATTCCCTTTCCACGGCCACTGGAAGGTGAAAATAGTCCACAAAAATACCTTTAGTCATCATATTCCTTAAGTGTTGGTTTAGTGTACTGATGCGAGTACTAAAAAAGTCCTTTCTCAAATTACTATTGAATACAACCTATATTTAGATGGAAATCCCTTTAAATTATGCTATGGAAAATATAAGAAATATTATTTACTTTGTTGTCTTCTCATCGATCTCAAAAATTGTAGATTCATTAACCATTTTACTTCACACAAGTTTCATATTTTGAGGTTTCTCATGCTCCGAACTACTAACTTAAGGGTATATTTATTATTGCTTTACCTATGAAATTATTTTTTACAACTATTGGGAGGTTGATCCAACCCATATGCATGTCCAAAATTAAGGTTAAGGATAGTGTTAACCATATATCTGGCTCAAGAATCTAATATGGTTGTTGATTTAAGGTTAAAAAGTTCCCAACATCATAGATTACGGTTGGAACTATTGGTTATATTGCTTAGGATGCTTAGAAATACCCTGGTATTTTTTATTTTATCCTTTTTAAATGGTTGTCTTATGCCCAAATTGATGGATTAAATACCCAAACTTTGCAAGCGTTCTTCTTTGATAATGTTACATGCCTAATGTTCCTATAGGTGATATTTTAAGGTCTGGAATATGCCTAGAATCTACTAGGGCACACCCATGACTATCCAAAACTGATCCTTTGTGGTCAAAACACAGATAAAAATCTCTAAAATATGTCAATGGTTTCTTCCTCAATATGTGAAATGATGATGAAAATTTATTGCAAAGACCTAGCTCTTTTTGCTTCTGTATATGATATCCAAGCACTTAAGGGTGGATTTTTCTTTGCAGGTGTTTGGGGGGTGTTAGTGGAAATGGTAAAAAAAATGCAACAAACTTGATATAATAGTGTTAAAAGGTGCTCTAATCCAGGACCCACTAGCAGGTTTGAAATTGATTCAACTCTAAGTCTCTCCCAACTTGTAATATGAGATTAGATTTCAAGGAGTGGATAAAATAGAATTGGAAATTATATATGAACCATTACAATTTTGTTGATGTAATTGGAACTTCGGAATGTATTCACTTGTATAACTTATGTATTGTAACCCGATGTTTATTCTAGGATGTATTTGTAATGTACTTGAGTCATGTCATGCCCCGATGTTCCTATCGAGAAGTTTCTATAATGTAAACAAGTCATGTCAAGTCAAGGTGGTTAACTCTCCTATTGTCTAAGGGTTAAAGTCCCCGCATTTTCAGGGCACTATGGTTATTAGAATCACATAGTGAATTAAGTCCTAGTTGGGTTTAGTCAAGTCGGGAATTAGTATAAATAGAGAGCTAGCCTCTCTATTTATCACACATTCACTCACACTTAGTTGTAGCGCATAGTTGAGGAATAGAAAGACACTGGGGCAAGGAAGAAAGAGGTTATTGCTGTCGGGAGATCATCTTACTATTTTTAGGTTTCACTTTGGTGCTGATTCTATCTCTGAGGAAGTTGCAGGGTTTTCTCCATTTATGGTTTCCCTAAGAAAAAACATTGTGTTCATTGTCTCTTGTGTTTGATTGATGTGCTTGATGTTCTCTCAATTAAATATCCTAATGATATGCTAGCTTAATGTTTAAAATCTAACATGGTATCAAAGCTAACCTGAGAAGAAGACACTGTGCAGCTATGGGAACTAGGGCTTCCTATTTTTTGGATCTCTGTCCACATATTTTCAGAAAAAGTAGGGTGGAATAACTCTCCTCCCTAGGGTGCATCTTTCTATCAAAGCAGAATCCAATTCTAAGGTTTTTCAATTTTGAACCTGACAGTGCTGCCAGAAATTAGGGGTTCTCACAGAAGTAGAATTTTTCAGTGAGCCCAGGCCTGGATTGATCTCCTTCCCAAAATAAAAGTTAGGGATCAAATTCAAAGCATTTGGTTGGACAGAACTCCAGAAAAGAAAAACCCTAATCTGCTCTTGAACCAACACTGCAGGATTTCAGCTCCAAATCTAAATCTGATGTCTTGACCTGGTAAGATCTAAATCTTTTGTATTTCCATTTGAGGTTCTCAGTTAAGATGTCTCATTATACCAAGCTTAATGAAAAGCTTGAGGGAGATGATAACTTTCGATCCTAGAAGTATAGGATCTCCCTGGTCCTGGAAGAAAATGAGTTGGACTCCTACATCCATGAGGAGGTTCCAGTTCTAGAGGTAGATAAGGCCAAGGCCTTACATAAGAAGAAGTTGGTTATGGAAAAGAGGATCATTGTAGATTCAATAAAGGATCACCTCGTTCTACAGGTGTCCTCCCTCAAGACACCTAAAGCCATGTTTGATTCCCTAACCAAACTGTTTGAAGGGAAGAACATCAATCGAAAGATGACTCTAAGGAACCACTTGCAGAATGTAAAGATCCAGAATGAGGAGACCATCTAGTCATACTTCACAAAGGTATCCTAGATCAAAGAACAGCTGGAAGTAGTAGATGAAGAAGTGGAGAATGCATAAATTGTGATGACAACATTGAATGGCCTCCCTAGGTCATGGGATTCTTTCATCTAAGAAATCTGTGCTAGAAAGAAGTTGGTCAAGTTCAGTAGACTGTGGGAAAAAATGTTCTCAAGAAGAAGCTAGGATAGCAGCTCAAGAAGAAAAGATGGGAAGTGAATATCAAGCTCTCACAGTACACTCTAAGAAAGGAAGAAGGGAAAATCATCATCACCAAGGTAAGCATTCTCATCAGAAACATAACATTGCAAGAAGGGATTCATCCAAACTCAGCTGTTATACATGCAATGAAATAGGACACTTTGCTAGAAAATGTCCCATGAATAAGAATGGATCTAAGAAGAAGAAGAAATCCAAAAGAAGACATCATGCTCACACTTCTAAGGATGATGATCCTCCCAGGAAGAGAGTAAAACAAAAAAGTGAAGACTCTTCAAGTGAAGATGAATATGTTCTGATCTCCACTCTCACGGGAACTATCACTCATGGAAGCAAAGATTGGCTTATTGATAGCGGGGGATTCCAAGCACATGATAGGTTTCAAGGAATCCTTTGAGAAGCTATCCGAACATAATTCACCCCATAAGGTGAAGCTTGGGGATGACTACCAATATCCCATAAAAGGTAGAGGTGAATCCTCCTACAAGCTAGACTCCGAAAAGTATATGAAAATGAAGGATGTCTTGTTTGTACCAGGATTGAAGAAGAATCTTCTATCCATATCAGCATTGGATGCAAAAGGCATGACGGTTTCATTTGTAGATGGCCAAGTCCTCATGTGGCCAAGAGGAAAGACTATTGATGATGCAATAGTGATTGGAGAATAAGAAGGAGGTTTATACAAAATAAAGGGCCATCCAGAACAAGATATGGTCCATGACACAGTAGAGCCAAATGAACTTTGGCATAGAAGGCTTGCACATGTGCATTATAGAGCACTACCACTTGCAAGCAAAGCTGTTGAAGCCCTTCCAGAAATCCAAGCAAAACATGAAGGGGTCTACAAAGGATGTGAGAAAGGAAAGAATACAAAGAAGACATTTCCAAGTAGCGAGAGCAAGGAAAAAGGAATCTTGGAAATCATCCACTCCGATGTATGCGGAACAATGTCATCAAGTTCCCTAAGCGGGTATGTATACTATGTTTCTTTCATTGATGACTTTTCTAGGAAGACATGGATTTACTTCATGAAGAACAAAGATGAAGTTTTCAGCAAGTTCAAGGAATTCAAAGCCTTGATCGAGAACTACACTGAAAAGAAGATCAAGACCTTTCGATCAGATAATGGCAAAGAATTCACATCGAATGAATTCAAAGAATTATGCAAAGAATCAGGGATCATAATGGGATTTGAACCAGAAATCTGATGACAGAATCTGACAACATCCGACGTATCGTATGGATGTGTCGGACAGTAACGATGAAAAGTAGTGAGCTTTTTAAATTATTTTAGCGCTGTTGAATTTTCGACACTAGGGCATAGGATTTTCGACACTAGGGTGAAGGATTTTCGACACTAGGGCTATCCTAACACTAGGGAGTAGGATTTCCGACACTCGGGCGTAGGATTTCTGACACTAGGGATATGTCATCAGATTTCTGACAATACGGAAATATATATATATATATATATATATATATATATATAACCACAACCATCCAGACACAATATTTCTTCGCGAAACAAAGAACCCAATCAATAATTTCATGACAAAGCCGACACAATATACCTCCACATCCAGAGGTCATGCCGAGGAGGTTTGCCAGAGGTCACACAAAGGAGGTTTGTCGGAGGTCACGCAGAGGAGGTTGCCAGAGGTGTTGTTGGAGGTCAAGTGTGTTTACGTAGAGGAGGGTTTGCAGAGGCAGAGGAGGGTTTGGTTTGAAACAATCATTCAGGTCCCTCTACAATTAACTCCCTCATCTGAATTGGTTTGAAACAATCATTCAGGTCCCTCTACAATCAACCATTTTGGGACAAGATGGCTAAGCGAGATGTATTTGATAAGGTATTTTGCTGTAATCATTTCTCTTTTCTCACCAAATCAATGTCTTGTTTTTTTTCATTTTATTGTTCCTTTTATTTTGCTGTAATCATTTCTCTTTTCTCACCAAATCAATTACTCATTGTTTGCATATTGTACAAGAGTTTACTTGGAAAATAAATTGGCTGATACACTCACTTGGGGTTTCCAAAATGAGGAACTAGCATTACAACAATGTGCCTGGTAAGAAACCCGCCCTCATTTCCAAACTGCACTTCTAGTTTCCTTTCATTTAGACTTTGGTGGAAACATTATTTTTGTCTCCTTTGAGATTGAATCGACTTACGATTCCTTTTTTTTTAAATTAACTCACCAATAAGGGAACATGGCCTCTCCAACCCTTATTGAATAAACAATTAGGAATTCCAATTTTATTTAAAAAATACCCAGCTGAGATGTCGTGGAGGAAATTATCCATATCATATGGGCTTGGAACCCCCATTTTGATTCCAAAAACATTTTTTGCGAGACCAAATCCCATGATTTGGGTATTTTTATGAAAACGTAGATTCCCTTGGGGTGTTTTTCTTTCCATGTGTATGGGTTTGATTTCATTTCTAGTAGCTTTTGAAATGTTGAAAGGAACTTAGAGAAGGAAGAGTTGTAGGTGGCTATCTACTAATTGTTTGACAAAAGTCCTCAACCAAGTACTTGTCCACTAAGTGTTTGACAAAATGGCTAAACCAAAATTTCCATATCTCCCTCATTCGGATTTTGAGGCCGGAAAAAATATATAGGGTTCGACTCAAAGATTCAACCAAGAAATTTCCAGAAATCCTAGTAACCCTATTTTTTGGTTCATAATCCAGCTAGCAAAGTGTGTTAATTAAGCCCCTTCCAGGTTGATTTTTTTTTACTTTGAAAGAGACCCATTTGATATGGATAAGTGAATATTAGTACTATACAGTTCCTTTAGGTTTTCACCTATAAATTTTAAATAAAGACCTTAGATTTTGATTTCATCTCCCTCAGAAAAACCTTTATTGTTTACCTTCTGGAGGCCAAATCTCACTCAATTTTAGCTCGTTTTTCACCAAACAAAAGGCAATGCGTTAATTATACTTGTAATTTATTTATAATGAACTTAGGAAATTTTAGTTTTAGATAATTTGTGAAAGGTAGATTAGACAGAAAAAATTTCATGCCAAGAGGCATTTTGCCCATTTTGAACCTAGTTTTAGACCAATTTTTATAAATGATTGGGGGTAAACTCGTAAGAACAACTTTCCCTCTGAGGCATAGATGAATGACCCTATGCAAGTGCCATGACTTGAACCTCCTTGGAATCCATTGATAGCAGTTTTGTGGCCTTTCAACTCCATAGTTTGTGCCATCCAATTGATGATTAGCCATCACAAGTTCCATGGAGGGAACATATCCCAAATCAAATGATGACATGGAACTCCAAAGTTTATCTTCAAAGTCTTTTGTCAAATCCATTTCTTTCTCTCAAAGTGTAAATTTTTGAGCAAAATAATATTAATTTTTTCCTATAGAGAAAAAATATATTTTTGAAGTTAAAAGTGATTTGACTTAGAAAAATGGCCACTTCTCCAAAAGTGACAAGTATCTTGTAAATCGTCAAGTCTCTTTTGACCGAAGGGATTGCACGTAACCCTAACCTCTCAAATCTCTTTATATATGAGGAGGGTCCTTTGTAATAGTTAACATTTATTCAACAAGGAATATAAGCTCTGTTGGTATTTTTTTAGAGTTTTTAGTGCTATACTCACTTGTCCACATTCATCTATTGAGATTTTATATATACTTGTTAAGGTTTGAGGGATAGTAGTAGTACATGGTCAAGTTCTTGCAGCTATACCACATGGTCCACTTCCAAACATATATTCTAGCAGGGTTTCCTTGTTGCTATGCTAATACAATGTTATTAGTACAATACTAAAAAACATATGCATTGGAGAAGTTGAATAAACTTGACTAAATTAGATCTTTACAAAGAATGAAAAGAGTGTCCGTGGGATAATAACAGTAGAACAAGATTCATGACAAAGGGTGGTTTCAACAGAGGAATAACTCTATTAAACAACAAAAATTGTTATGAAGAGAAATTTTATAGTATTTGTCCCCAAACATTGGCAGAGAGGTTTGAAATATTCTTTATTTGTCTTGTCCTATGTACTCCAGCATATTTCTTAGCTATATTGCCTCTTGTAGTTGGTGATGCAACCTCGTGTCTATAGGCTATGCTTTTCCTTTTAAAGTACTAAAGGACCCCTAACAAGTTAGAACTCTTTTTCTCCAATTGTGGCTATAAATGTGGGATGAATTCCCACATGGCTTTGAATTTTACCTATTAGGCTATTTGTGGTTATTTTTAGATATGATCACATATCAATCTACATTGGCATGATATACACATTCAAGCAACATAATTGGATTCTGTAAGCAGTTCTGAAGGCATTTTCATTTGTTGTTGTTGTATTTAGATGGTTAAGTTTGTTGAGCATCTTATATAGATGGATATTCCAACTCATGAATGCATTTTCCTATGAGCCTCCTTTATTGTAGTTTTGGGCAGCAATAACATAAGCTGATTGTTGTGTTTGTGTAGTTCCAGTGTATGGTGATTTACTGTTAGTCATTCCCTTTTATTGTTTGTTTTGTTGCATACAATGCTAAGAATGTTTAGACCTTCAGGTTTGTTTCCTTCTTTTTTTTTCTTGATTACATATCGTTTTTCCTTTTTATTCACCTTCAGTTTTGTTTCATTCTTCTAGTTTTTCTTGATTACAAATTGTGTTTTTTTCTTTTATTAATGATTTCTTTTGTTGGTCATTGAATTCATTAATGATTGCAGGCAGGAAAAATATATTATTACAATTCAGCCACAAGAGCATAGACTTGGAGAGGGAGAGAGGGAGAGAGAGAGAGAGAGAGAGAGAGAGAGAGAGATTCTATGTGTGTGTGTGTATTATGATAACAACAAGGATAAATAAACTATAACCATAAAATAAATATAACACTAACCTATAAAACAAATCTAATACTTGAGGAGAATGAATGGAAAGTCTTTAACAAAACAAAAATTTACAGCTATTACGTACACCATCCATTCTCTGACTCTGGACAATATGCCATGTTTATACTCATTTGATGATTAAAAAATACAAGATTAGGACATAGAAAATAATCCTATAATATTGAATGGTTCAATCATGTAAAACCCGTCAGAAAGCCATAATATCTCTCTTTCAGAAAGCATGTCCTTAGTGCATCTACAAATGCTGATAGAGGAACAGAGTACAATATGTACAGTTATTAAGAAAGTTTGTCTTCCTGTCCAGCGGCCATATTGATATCCTTGTTAACTTATTTGTAGTCAACCTTAAGAATTTTCCACAGCATATAATATTCTCTAACACAATTGAGAAATATACATCCCAAAGGCACAGCTCGCTTGCTCCACCCTAAATATTCAAGAGAAAACATGTAAATAAAAAATGTAGACTACATAATAAATAGAAATGCATAACATGGCAATTCAAGTTTGATGTTTGAAGTTGAACTCTAAAGCTTGAAGCTGTAAGGTTGATAACTTGATGTTATGGATAATGGACCTATGTAACGCATCTACTTACTAGTTGCTAAATATAATTCATTGTAGAAGTTTCTTGTGACAGAAGATCTCAGTTTGTTCTCATTAATTGCCCCATATATCACAATCCACCACTGAAATGATTAGCATTCATGGAAATTTCTCTTGCTGACGAATTCAGAACTGAATATAGCTGCAATGCATTCATTATGCATATCAAATTTGTTCATGACTTGTGTAGATGTAGAGGTATGTTTTACTAAGCCAAAAAAATGAGCAACATGCCTCTCTGAGTTCAAGTATGTCTTCCTATGCCTAGATATGCAGGGTAAAATTTGTATGAGGCACTTCTCTGCTTCCCGTTTGGCCAGTAAAGCTCTTGAATACTGCAAATTTTTCTCTACTTGAGGGTGTAATCTGTCTACTCCAAAGAATGAGTGACTATCACTAAAATGAACTTTATCATTGTTTTAACATCTCTTGCTCATCAGCAGTGATGTTTTAGAGCAATCTTAGACCTTGTATTTTTTAAATACTAAAGTAAGAAGGCTTCCTGATGCAGGGTAAACTTTGTATCAGCCACTTCTTTGCTTCCCGTTTGGCCAGTAAAGCCCTTGAATACTGTAAATTTTTCTCTACTTGAGGGTGTAATATGTCTATTCCAAAGAATGAGTGACTATCGCTAAAATGAATTTTATCATTGTTTTAACATCTCTTGCTCATCAGCAGCAATGTTTTAGAGCAATCTTAGACCCTATATATTTTAAATACTAAAGTAAGAAGGCTTCCTAATGCACATTTTCTACATCAATATTGAACTCGATTCTACATATACAACATCAGTCACCCCCTGCAGAAGCAGAATCTAAGGTTGACGGTGAATTGTGCCCCATCCATACATCATGCATGGTGAAGCTCACATTTCTCTCATTTTAGTTAGCATCACTAGTAATCCCCACAAGAAAATAGTCCATCCCTAAAATAATGAAAACATTTTGTATCTCACAGAATGATTTTTCGCCTGACTATCTTTGAGATGAACTTCGTAGCAATGTGGAAGTCACCACAAACTCAGAGATTCTTGGTGCTCTGGATGGGAATTCTAGGACTTGTATTAATAAGCCCAAAATCAATGGCCAGCTTCTCACTATGGCTTAAAAAAAGGGATTTCTTTTCCTCCTCTGACACATCATGTAGGACACAACTCGTGTCAGGCACATACCCTGCCACCTTCATCTGCCTGGCCAATATCTCTAAAACCATTATATTTTTTCAGACTGTGGGTGTGATCTGTCCGCTGCAACAAATAAATGGACCCTCTTATTGATCTCAATCCAACTACACCCTAGAATCTTTTTTAATCCCCTGTGTTTCAGCATCGTTCTCACTTTCGCTACATCATCCCATCTTCTAGCTGCAGCATAGAGGTTTGAGAGCAATGTGTTTCAGCATTGTTCTCACTTTGTCTACATCATCCCATCTTTCAGCTCCAGCATAGAGGTTTGAGATCAATACAAATTTTCCTACATTCTTGGAACCTGACTCAAAAATTCGTTCTGATGCCCATTCTCCTAGTTCTATGTTGTAATGAATTTTGTAGGCACCAAGTAAGGCATTCCATACACTAGAATCAGACTCTACGGGCATCATCTTGATAAAATTTTGAGCCTCATCAAGATGTCCAGCATGACCAAGAATACCAACCATGCATGCATAGTGCTCCATCCTATGAATAATGCCATAATCTTGACTTAAAGAATTAAAGCATTTCCTGCCCAAATCCACCAAGCTTGCATGACTACATGCAGACAAAAGGCACGGGAAAGTGATATGATCTGGTTTAACTCCCATCTATTGCATTTGGAAAAAAACATCCAAAGCATCCTTACCAGAACCATGCATTCCATACCCATCAATCATTGTGTTCCATTAGACCAAATCTCTTTCAGACATATTGTCAAATATCTTACGAGCTAAATCTATGTTTCCACACTTGCAAATTATGTTTGACGAATTCACTAGTATATGATAATTGATTGAATCATTGATGGTTGATGAATGATGTTATATGGTATTAGGATTTACCATGCTATGGTTTATTTCATGTTTTTATGCTTTCCATAACTAATTCAACATTTTACAAGCATTTGTTGGCATATATGCATCAAAATATATTAAAAATATATAATATATAAAAAACGCTCCTGAAATGCTTCCAAAACGGATGCTTTTGAAAATTTTTCTTCCCATTCCCGCTCCTGCTATCGCTTCCTGATCCCTCTCTCACTCCCAAGTATCCTTGGTTTATTCATCACTAAAACAATTGCCTTTCGTTCCAAACAAAATCCTCAAACTCTAGTCTCTTGGTCGCTACCAACTATAATAGTAAGACAGTTTTCTATAGCTACACTTACCTTCTAAAACATGTATCAAAAGTGTGTTGTTTATACTACAGACTAGCTACTTGTGAGGGGTCAACCAAATCCAACATGTGATCAGCAAGTGCTTCAAACTCCAAGTGATGATTGATGACTTCATTTGTATGTGCATGAGGGCTTCTTCATTATCAAGGTTCAAGTTACCAGCTGCAAGATCATTGCCATGACAAGGTTCAAGTTACCACCTGACAAGATTGTTGTCAAGATGTCTTTTAAGCTCATATTTTACACCCTTGTATCCTTCAAATTCACAAGGATATTGTAACCCACAAATATGAACTATAATAGTTCTAATTCAACTTTTTGAGCAGCAAATACACAGTCTTTAGGACTTTCAAACTTTGGCCTATTGAAAGTTAGAGTCTCAGTCCTCAT
Organism: Pseudotsuga menziesii; assembly: GCA_001517045.1. Taxonomy (NCBI): domain Eukaryota; kingdom Viridiplantae; phylum Streptophyta; class Pinopsida; order Pinales; family Pinaceae; genus Pseudotsuga; species Pseudotsuga menziesii. Next base: position 711,705 of record LPNX010675795.1, read on the forward strand.
TCTTAGTTGACAGATAGATAATAGAGGTCATAGTGATAGTCTAAAACCGAGCCACTAATCATTAAAATAGAGCCTTCCTATAGGCAATAACCCTTGTCCATATCAAATCAAAATTAGAAGTACTAGATTTGCATACCATAGGATCTGATCCATGGTTAGAGAAAAATTTATGTGTATATTGCTACATATCATAATCTAAACTTCAATTGTCTACTATGTTTTCTGCGTTATGCTATAGTCTATTATTGTACCCAAAATATCTTGTATCTTATCTTTTGAAAGGTGCTTCTTCTCGGTCTTTGAATACATAAAACTTTACGAAAATGATCAGTCTTCTATCTTCATAAATGTATCTTAGATCTTATCCTGATGTCTATGTGGAGTGACACCCTTTTTTGAATGATAGCCATGTGTCTTTGTGTTTATGTTATCAAATCAAGATTATACTAGCAGAATATTCATTGCATACTTACATCATAGTATTAATTGGTATATGCCAAACAAATTGACTAGGGTAGACTTATATCAAGAGATAGTTGAGAAGACTAAGATAAAAGCCAAATATCTACAGTCAAGAAGTGTGGTGTTCTGAATTCGATGAAATAAGGAGAAGTCTAAAGACTATCCAAGTACAAGGTACAGGTCCAGTCTTAAGAAAAATAAAGTAATTATCAATTTTTCTAATGTTGATTCTTCATCAAGTGAAGAAAGACAGTCAAGGTATGTACATAAAGTGTTGTATTTGAACACTGTCACTTAAGATCAAATTCTGAGACTCACTAACCACAGGGAAAGACTATCATGCACACACCAAATACATAGGAAACAAATCCCCATATGCTTAACAACATCGAAATAATTTTCAGAGCATCCATTCTATCATGGAAGAAACCCACTAATAATATGGGCACAATGGGGAGGGCCAAAGTGCTAATGACATTTGAGAATAAGGAAGAAACCAAAAAGATCAAACCCACTACACCCACAACAAAAACCTGCCATCCTATTCCAAACCATATCAATGTCATGTAGTAGGAAATTATCCCTGTTGTGAAACTCTCATCCTCTTCTTTCATATCTCTGAACTCCACACCAACAAACAATCCAATTATGCACACCACAATGGCAACTATGGATGTGAAAATTTGTATCTCTAGAACTACTACAAAAATCTCCTTCTTTAAAACCCCATTGAATACAAGATGCATCGATGGAAGAATCAGTCCATACATTGCAGAAGTTGCAATAGTGCAAATGAATCCTATTATGCACTTGTAAGTTTTCACTCCCTCAGGCCTGTCACTGTCTGAATGAATCCCAAGCATTATTGCACTCAAAGAAAGCAAAGCAAGAAAATTCAGGATAAATGGGGTAATCTTTTGCCCGTTAAAGGTGAATGCAAATACATCATTAAAGGCCAATTGACTTGAACAAAGAAGAGAATAGGTTGAAAGAGGCATATAAGAGATACCCTAAGAGTAAAGCAGATTGTCTCCAGCTACAATCAATCGCAGGGAAACATAAATAAGCACCAATCTAGGTGTTAGGCATGTAATCTTAGATACTTGATTTTCATGATAAAATACCAAAGGTATGAAACAAATTGGACATCATGCTGATTGCACAAGGGTTGAAATAGCAGCTGACTATGTGTCACTGCTGGGCATGACTGTGTCTCTGCTGCACATAACTGAGTGTCTATGCTAGTGTGACTATGTGTCACTGCTGGGCATAATTTAGTGTGTTTGATAGTATGATTTTGTGTCACTACTAGTGTGACTATGTGTCACTGCTGGCTGTGACCTTATGAACTGAGTGCAATCTACAATTTTAACTTCTCTGCTAGTATTCATCAACATGATATAAGAAACTGACATTGTGTAACCATTTTGCAAAGGCTATTGATAAAAGTTTTGAAATTAATCCCCATGTTTGTGTATAAGTCATATTCAAAATTTTATCTAAAGTTGATTGCTTGCCCCTATTAAATTCTCTGCCTAACTGATCTCATGTGATAAAGCTCTTGCAATCTTTTCCTCCTGGATGAGTTGTAGGTTGGAATAAAGATATGATGAGAAGATTCTAAGTTATATTATTAGCACCTTTGTTAAATAGACTCCTTCTGTGTTGAATTCTCTTTCAAATGAAGAGACCTACATATATTTGGTCTTGATGATGTATTAAAACTTAAACACATCCACCAAAATATATCAAAAGGCAATGATATCTATAACATATCTCAAAGTAAACTTGCCACTGAATACAATTTATTTTTATTAATATAGAGTATCTCATCGGTTATCCGATGTTCAATTCCTAATATCTATTGTCAGATTTCATGTCAATCCGACGAAATTGTTGTGGCTCCGATGGTAGATTGTCATAGGAAATCCGACGGCCTTGCCATAGGAAATCCGACGACCTTGCCGCAGGAAATCCGACGGCCTTGCTGTAGGAAATTCGACGGCCTAGCCGTAGGAAATTCTATGGTAGTGCCATAGGAAATTTGACGGTCATGCCATAGGAAATCCGACGGCCTCGGCTTGGCTGTCAACTATCCAACGTTACGCCACCGACAACAAAAAAATTTGAGGGTGTCAAATATCCAACAGGTTAGTGTCGAATTTTAGACATGGTAGCCGTCAGATTTTGGCCTCAAATTATCTAGTGGATTAAGAGGGATTTGTCCACTCCTTATAATCCACAACATAACAGGGTTGCAGAAAGGAAGAATAGAACTATCATGGAAGCCGCAAGAGCAATGCTTCATGATCAAGATCTTCCTATGCATTTATGGGAAGAAGCTTCTAGAACAACGGTGTATGTACAGAACCGTACTGCACACAGAGTACTCGAGAACAAGACTCCTAAAGAAGTCTTCTCTAGAAAGAAACCAGAAGTCATCCATCTCATAATATTCGGATGTCCAGTGTACATACACATTCCAAAAGAGAAGAGAACAAAACTAGATCCTTCAGGAAATAAGGGTATATTTGTGGGATACTCTGAAAGATCGAAGGCTTACAGAATATACTTCCCAGGATACAAGAAGATCAACATCAGTAGGGATGTAACATTTGATGAAGACACAGCTTACAAAAAATCCAGAAAGAGACCTGCTGAAGATATTGAAGAAGTAGAAGCACCTAGAATTCATGATACAACCATGAACGAATAAATTCAAGAAGAAGATCGAGAATTTGAAGAACCACAAAGACCTGTAGATCCACCTCAAGAGAAGAATCCTCACAAGAGGAAACCTGCTTGGGTACGATAAATTATCCAAGGTGTGGAAAGATATGGGGCTCTAGAAGAGAATCACAGAGAAAGAAAGAGAACCAGATCTTGCTTCGGATATGTAGCCTTCACGGGGGCTTCACTTGTTTACCAATATCCTATCAGGTTAGTTCATATTGTGGGTTTTAAAATTATTAAAAATTGAACCAATATATTGCAGGTATTAGGGGAGTTGAGGGGTTTAAGGTGGGGGTGGGTAGGGTGGTTTATAAGGATTGGGGTATAAAAATGGGTGGGGAGGAGGTTTTAAGTATTGGGAGGGGGTTTCAGCAAAAAGAGTTTGGGTCAATATCCATGGAAATTAAGGGTATTCTTTAATATCCCACGATCGCATGTGCTATGTGATATTTTCACTAAGTGAAGTCCCCGTGGTAGCCTTACTATGTGACTTTATCAATGAAGAACCTTCCAATTATGAAGAAGTGACAAAACGAAAAGAATGGAAGGATGCTATGATCAAAGAGTATCAATCGATCATGAAGAATGATGTTTGGGATGTTGTCCCAAGACTAGAAGGGAAGTTAGTTGTAACTTCCAAATGGATCTACAAGATCAAGCATGCTGCAAATGGTAGCATAGAGAAATATAAGGCAAGATTCGTGGCTCGTGGTTTCTCCTAGAAAGAACGAATAGATTATGAAGAAACCTTTGCACCTGTAGTCAGATACACTTCCATCAGATTGGTACTTGCTTTGGATGCAATGATGAAATGGAAGATACACCAAATGGATGTCAAGATTGCTTTCTTGAATGGTGCAGTGGAAGAGGAAGTGTATGTAGAACAACCACTCAGTTTTGAGACACATGATAGGGAGTCTCATGTGTGCAGATTGAAGAAATCCCTATGCGGTTTGAAACATGCACCTAGGACATGGTACGACACAATTGATAGCTTTCTATCTAGTTTGGGCTTTACCAAGAGTAAAGCAGATTCCAACCTTTACTACAAGGTTGAATATGGAAACCCAGTGATGCTCCTACTGTATGTAGATGATATGTTTGTAACAGGTATGGATGGGTTGATTGTTGATATGAAGAGAAATATTGTTGTTGGTTCGAAAAGAAGGACTTGGGAATCATGCATTATTTTCTAGGTATGGAGGTGTGGCAGAATGCGAATGGAATCTCCCTCAGATAAGGGAAGTATGTAGTAGAGATCCTGAAGAGGTTTGGGATGATGGACTGCAAGGCCATGACCACACCTATGGCATTGAACCTAAAGCTATTGAGTGATGCTTCATCAGAAGCGGTTGATGCTATGATGTACCATCAGATGATTGGGTCCTTGATGTACCTGACGAACACGAGACCAGACATTTGCTTTACTATGAACACCTTGAGCCAATTCTTGAAAGATCCGTGACATGTTCACTTGATTGCTGCAAAGCATATTCTGAGGTAATTAAGGGGTACAATTGATTATGGGCTCAAGTATGAGGCAAATCAAAAGATTAACCTAGAGGGTTATGTTGATTCAGATTGGGCAAGCAGTTCCATCCATAGGAAGAGCACTTCAGGGTGTTGCTTTAGTATGGGATTAGGTGTGATCTCTTGGTTTAGCAGGAAGCAATCCTGTGTGGCACTGAGTACAGCTGAAGCAGAGTATGTCATAGCTTGTTCAACTAGTTGTGAGGTAGTATGGCTGTGGAAGCTACTGTCTGATTTATTTGATCTCTATATGGATGCTACTTATATACACTGTGACAACTAGAGTTGCGTGAAGTTGTCAGAGAATCCAGTGTTCCATGACAAGTCGAAGCATATCGAGATCAAGTATCACTATATCAGGGATATGGTGCA